>PITA01001076.1:0-36125 GCA_004023965.1 Spilogale gracilis
CGTGTCCCTGGCCTGGTGCTGCCAAGACTGGTAAATGGGGCTTGTATACACTTCCCTGCTCCTATAACCGCACCCAGGCCCTTTTCGCCCCAAACCAGCTCGGTTCTTGTCTTGGTTAGATGCTGCCCAGCAGGGTTTAGCTGCCTCCTGACCCGTGTATCTTCCCTTCTTGTCCCTATCCTTGTGAAAGGCTCCCATGGTAGCAATGAAGTTCAGAGGTGGTCTGTGAGTCAGGATGGACTGGCTGGGTTGTGTGTGTACCCCACACCCTTGGCCCTTCTCCAGGTGTGGAAGAAATGGGTCACACAAGGTCCAGTCCTCAGGGGGACTCATCCTCAGGGGTAGCATCCGAGATGGGCGTGCTTCGTATGCCTAGTTTTCAGGGGTACCGGCAAGGGACCACGGGCCCTTCAGGCTGATGAGAAAACTGATCCGTAGGGTGGAGGTGACAGATGGAGGTGACGGGTGGTGGTGACGAAGACGTCAAAGTAGGGGGGGAGGGCGAAGTAAGGCAGGAGGGGCCCTGGGCAGGCTGCCTCAGTTCGCTTGGCTGGCTGCTCTATGATTCTGTGCTTCTAAATAAAGACCCTGTGGCCACCTGCGTCCTCTGAGCCTGTTGTCGTGTTTGCAAGTAGAGGTCCCAGGCGGGGAGGACACAGAGGAACCTCCTGAGCGCACCGCCAGGCTGCTGGAGTGCAGACATGGGCTTCTGGGCCTAAGGAGCGGTAGTGATGCCACCAGGGCCCCATTTCTTAGAATCGAAGAAAACAAAATTAGCTTCCTTTGTATGCATCATCTTTGTAGACTTGACAGACTTCTGACCTCCCCTGTGGGGTTTTCTCCTGTGCATTCTTCCTGCAGAGAGAAACAAGTGTGCCCATGGCCATTCTTCTCCCTTGCTCCCTCCCTCCCAGGCTTGGCCAAGATCGGGGGCACTGTAGTGTGGGACTCCTCCGAGCAACTCACCTGATGGCCACCTTGGTGCCAAGCACAGTTCCAATGGCTACACACATTCCAGTTCACAACAGCCCTCCGACAGGTAAAGACTATCCCCATTTTACAGATGGGAACATCGAGACACAAAGATGTTCAGGAACTTGCCCAAGGTCCACAGCTAGGAAGTGGCAGCTTGGCTTCAGGACCCATGCTCGCAACCACTGCCCTACACAGCCTACCTCAAAAAGAAAGAGAAACCAGCTTTCTCCCCTTTCTATGAGGCTCTGGGATACCCTTGGGTCCCGGCAGATGGGTGGGAGGGCCAGGCGGGGCTAGAAACCAGTAAGCCTGCCCTGTGATGTGGCCATTCATAGAGTTGGTTTGTTCCTTACAGTAACCAAGAACTGTGGCCCAGAGAAGCCAAGTGAGACCAGGTGAATATCACATGCAACTAAGATGTAATCCCACCTCTCTTCAGACTGAGCAGTCCATCCTTCCCCCACTGAGGCTCCCCTGTAAGCATGAAGGGGATCTGGGCCAAGGAAGCCTGTTTTAATGGAAAGAGTGGGTACTGGGTTAGGATAAAGAGGGCCCTTTTCCCATGACTCTCAGTGATTCAGGTCAAGACCCTGCCCCTCACTGTGCCCAGGAGCTAACCTGGGTCTCTGAAGACCCTTCTAAAAAAGACCACATACAATACCAAGGACAGGTGGGTGGTGGGATGGGGCTCTCTCCTAGCCAGGCTGTCGAACATGGCGGGTGGGGACAGCAGCTTGCCCTCCTGTCATCACTTTCCCTCCCCCAGCTGTGGTCATGCCTGTGCAGGTAGTTCATTATCTGGGCCTCGGAGGAGGGGCCTCTGGCTCTGGGGAGTCTCCAGGCCAGCTGGTCAGTGGCCGAGGGCCCCCACCCTCATGGACTCTCCATTTTGGAGGAGCAACAGCTCCCGTGTCTGGTCTCTCATTAGTCTAGGGGGGATATCCACGTGTCTTATCGCTACCGTCCCCAGGTTGTCCCGGACACAGCACTGCAGGCACAACCTGAATCAGAGATAGGAGCAGGATCTTCAGAGAACTGTGGGGGTCAGGGAGAAGCAGAGGACACAAGACAGAGCATGGGGTGAGAATGCGCAGAGGAAGGAAGAGGGGAGGGGGTGGGAAGGGTGGGAGCAGAAAGATCTAGGTTCCAGGGACTGTGTCCAACACGGCAAAGTACGGAGTTTCCCCAGCTTGGCTTTGGAAGGAGAAAATTTAGGGTGTGAAGTGGCAGGGCCTGGTGACTCCTAATCTTTCTCCTTGCATTTCTCCTTCACCTTGGGGTTTCTTGCTCCAGTTCCAACTACGGACATCATGCTGACCTCAATAGAACGTTTCCTTGAAGGCTGGGGCTCAGGCGTGAACCAAAACCTCTTCTGGATCCACTGGCACCGTGGAGACCTGCTGGAACTTTCAGAGGCTTTATTAAACAATATTTGTTGAATGAATGAGCACTAAGGGAGAGAACAGATGGGTATTAGTGTATTATGTCCACAAGGCTTAAGAATAGCCCGGCTCACAGAGCCTGGGTTTCAGACTCTGCCCCTGCCAAGGTTTGGTGGGCTCCGGCCTGGCCTGGGCCCCTTCCTTCTGCCTTCTTAGGGACGAGCCAGCTGAGGCCCAGTGCCATGGGGGTCCTTACTGGAGCCCAAGAAACAACGCGGCCCTCTTCAGCCCACCTAGGCCTCCAGCTTTTGCCCCCCTCCCCAGGCAGATGATGCCTGGAGGGCAGGCCCCGTTCTCGGGGGCATGGCTTTCCCTTGGCGGATGCGGAGGTCCCGCCAGTTTCTGAAACGGGTCCGATCCGGAAGGCATCAGAAGCATGCCCGCTCTCACCCGGAGTGTCCTGGGCAGGGCCGGGGTCTTGGGCAGCTGGGAAACGAGCTTCTGCGGCCGGTGGTTGTCCCGGCGCACGCCCCAAACCAGTCCTGACAGCATCGATTTCTAGAACCTGCCGCTCTGCTCCCCGGGGCCTGCTTGGCCCGGTTCCCCGGCTTGGCTGCAGACCAAGCCAGAGGCAGGGGCTGCACTGGCTGTTCCCTGTGGTTTATGTCCACCTGGTGACGTACCATCCTGAAAGCCTGGGTTTGCAGAATGATGGAAGGACAGCCACTCCTCTGCCCTGCCCTCTCTCCTCCCATCACGGGGCCCCTCCTGTACCGGACTTCCAAAGCTGTGTTGTTGCAGGTAATTAAAGGGTTTTAATTAAATTAGGATCCCATCTGGTCGGGATCAGCCAGGCCCTTAACAAGGGCTGTGTGTCACTGACATCTGAATGTGGATGGGGACTCAGACATGCGGGGGTTGGATTTGAGGACTGGAGGCCTTTCAGATGGGGTGGAGAATCCTTCGGAGCCCTTCAGGGGCTCCCGGCCATGCTGCCCCAACTCATCCCAGCTCTGAAAACAGAGGCTATATGCCCCAATGCTAGGGAGCCAGGGGGAGGACCAGAGCTCCCCCAAGTTTGTTCTTGTCCAGCAGCCTAGAAAAACCTCTCTAATGTGGGTGAGACGGGAGCATTGCCTCATTTCTCCAGACAAGGAAACAGGTCCGAAGAAGGGCAGTGCTCCAACCCATCCCTGGGTCAGGAGGCGATAGATTTAACGTAAGAAATGGAGACCCAAAGCACGGCAGCTGACATAAGGCCAACACTTGATTTGTCTCTCACAGAAAAATCTGAAGGCAGAGGCAGCCTAGGGCTTGCATGGTGTTTCTGTCCACACCATTTTCTATTTCACGAGGCGTTCAGGAACCAAGCCTTCCCCCAGCTCATCACTGCCGCTCCCAGGATGTGACTCTTATGCCCATGGTCTAAGATGGCAGCAAGAACTGTCTTTTCAACTGTCTTATCAACTGTCTTCCTAGAAGTTGCCTAATAGCCCTTTGGCTTACGTGTCATTGGCCAGATCTCAGTCACATGACCACACCTAGCCGCAAGAGAGGCAGAGAGTCCTAGTGTTTATCTCAGGCAGCCAGAGGCCCAGCTAAACATTGAGGATCCCATTCCTACGGAAAAAGAGGAGATGGATCATATGGGACAATTAGCGGCCTCTGCCTCGTGCGTTATGGGGCAGAACAAGGCCAAGGAAGCCGGCTCGCCGCCCTGCAGCCCAGGGAGGTCCCTTCTCCCTACACCAGGAGCAAAGCTGAAGCCGACAACGTGAACCCAGGTCCAAAAACAAAGGAGGAAGAGGTAACATTCCTCAAGGAAGTCATTTCATTCCCTGCCCCCAGCGCTCCAATGTAGGTAGATCCCTAGGTTTTCACCTAAGGAGATCTGGCAGATGACAGCCTTTGCCCAAAGCCATCGGCAGATGCCAATTCCTGCAAGCACCCGTGTTATCAGCTTGGGGGCAGCCCCCGTGGTTCGGGAGGTGGCCCCGAGATGATGGACTGCAGAGCTTTGAAGTAGGCATCTGTCACTTGGATTATCCCATTAGCTTTTGAGCTTGGCAGGCTGACAGGAAAAAGGGGTCCCGTGGAACCAGAGGCCACCCCGACCCCTGAGCGCTGGGTCTCCTCCCTTTTTTTGCTTTGAGGATGGCGGCAGCTGCCACTCCAGGACTTCGGCATACTTGGCCGGTGCCACCCGCACCCAATCTCATCTTCTCCTGGTGGGGCTGGCGGGCCCTCTCTCTGCCTGCTGCCCCAGCCCCCAGGTCTCCTTGCCACACCACGGGACTCAGTCTCTGGAAGTAACGCTTCTCTCTCCCACTCCCAGCCATGGCACTGAATCACTGCCCAACCCAGAGCAACTGGTTCACTGAGTCTCTCACACCTCCCCAAACCTACCCAACTTGGTAATCCAGGTTCCCTGGTCACCCTCTGACCTTCAGCCGCCTCCACCCCATACACCCCCCTCCCCCCCTTCCCTACCCACCCACCACCTCCCGCAGCTCTGAGCAACGGGGGCCTCGGGAGACTGCCATAAGCAAGGTCACCTGCCTCCCTGCCAAGGATGGGGAGGGGGGTGACTCAGTTCCCGCTTGCTCATCCCAGGGAGAAAAAATGAGGGGGAAGGAGGAGAGAGGAGGGACCTAGACACCTATTGCTTCTGCCTTAAGCTTCATTCAGAGGAAGACTCAGCTTTGCTGCCAGTCGACCCAACATGGATTCCCTCTTGCTAGCTTCACAGACTACTGGGAAGATGCAGTCCGTCACAGAGGGGGACACTGAGGCCTAGACGGTACCTATGCCCGAGGCCGAAGGGCAGAGGCAGCCTCCGGGGCTGCTGAGAGCAGGCGTTCCCACTGGGCTCATATTGCTGTTCTTCCCCTCGGGAGACACCAGTCGATGAGGGAGGCACAGATTGGACTCACGAGGTTTTACAGACCCTGGCCCCTCAGTCTCAGGGCGATATGGGCCTTGACCTCAGGGCTTGCTCCCCTCGGATGGAGGAGACAAGGATTCTTCCCTGGGGCTGCTCCCCAGCTGGGTTGAACAGATGGGGGAGCTGGACCAAGGGACGAAAAGCCTTGTCACCAAAGGGCAGTGGAGGGACGGCCAGAGGGCTGGAGCGGGGGTAGGACCTAGAGCTTCTTTCATTCCAGAGGAGTCTGCTCTCTGTGTTTGAATGGCTAGATCAGGCGATCAGAGAACACTTGGTAGTGACTGGGGTCCATTTCCCCTGGGAAGATGTCCCAGACACCACTCACCAAGGGGAGCAGGGCTGGTGCCTTCATAACAAGAGGCAGTTGGATAGACCGCTTACCCTTGTGAGGGCCAAGGAGGCATAGGAAGTATCTGGTGGTGGTGAGATTATCAGGGCCTTGAGGTTATCCCAAATGAATTACAGCTCAGGAGAAAATCTATTAGCAAGATCCTAGCTGAGAGGAGCAGCCAGGTCAGTGGGAAAGGCAGAGAAGGAGGAATAAGGCCACAGAGTGTGCACGAGGGTAAAATAATGAAGTTATTAAAATGAACTGGCCCCCTGCTCAAGCAGCACGTGTGCGGGGCGGTTCAGCCCTCCAGCTGTCCACAGCACCTGGCTTTCCACAAAAGAGGAGCCAGAGGGGGTGGCGCAGAGTGTCCCCCGGTCCTGCTGCTAGTTCCGCCGGGCCAGGTGAGGAGGACTCGGGACCACTGGCCTGCTTCTCTTCCTCCAGTGCCCACACAGCTGTGGGGAGAGGTGGGGTCTTGGGGGACATCTGCCAGTGACAGAGTACATCAGACCCAGCAGCACACACCCCTGCCTCCCAGGGAAGAGCCTGAGCCCCTGGACCTGTCCCCATGGCTGAGTGGGGGACAGATTCTCAAGTCTCCACTCAGGAGAGGTGACCCCGGGAGGCATGGTGCAGGGGAACACGGAATAGGAGTGTGAGCTTGAGTCATGTGCCCTTTCTGGGTCACTTCTTATGGCAAGGTGGCTGCTAAGGCCTCATCGAGCTCTGCTCTGCAGTGAGAGGCGCCCTGGGCTGTGCTGAGTGCTGGTGGGCAGGGGGAAAAGGCTGGGGGCAGCAAGACAATGTTCCCTGCATGCTAGGACTCTCCTCACTCTGGCTGCATGGCCAGGAAGCACCCAGGGGCCGTTAGTGCTGCCCTCCCAAGCGAGCAGACCTAGGATGCAGAGAGGGCACTGTGATCTTGGTATCTGGGGCTCAGCCTTCTGCTCACTGCAGAAGCTTTCCCAAGACATTGGATTCCGGGCCCAGCTGACTCCCAGGCGAGACAGGCCCCCGGCAGACATCCATCCCCAGGCCTTCCTCTCAGCTGGGGCAGGGGAACGGCTGTTTTCAAGCCTCCTTCTGTCCCCACTTCCCTCCAACCCGCCCTGTTCACGCACCAGCATGTTATCCCACTGAAACCCCAAGACCCCGATTCTCTGAAAGGAGCCTTCCAGGAGATTTCCCCAGGAGAAGCATCTGAAAGTCAAGTTGGGAGAGAGCCTGAGAGGTGTCTGCTCATGTTAGGGAGCCAGAGCCAGAGCCAGAGAGGATCAGAGACGTCATGAGTGGTCCTCGGAGTGTGGTCCCTGGGCCAGGTGCATCGGGGTCTCCCTGCGTCCTGGTCGGAAAGGCAAATCTTTACACCCCAGCCCAGACCTACTGAATTAGAAGGCCTGGAGCCCAGAAATGTGTGTGTTAAACAATGCTGTCCATGATTCGGATGTCCACTCACACGGGAGAAGCTCCTCATCTCACAAAGAAGCAGAAAGAGACCCAGAGAGGCCCATGGACTTACCCAAGGCCATGGCGCAAAATACTGACAGAGGGAGAGCGAGGGCTCCCCCACCCCGGGTCCACCCAGATGGCCACCTAGGGAGACAACGAGGAACACAAGGGCCCATGCCACCTACTAGCTTTTCCTCCCCAAGCGGCTCTGCAGCGGCCACCCCCACCCCGTAGGAGCACCAGGCAGTGTCCGCCCAGCCCTTCCGACAGCTCCAGAAAGGGGTCCAGAGAGGGAAGCCCTGAGCCCTCAGTGAGTGACAGTTCCGGCAGCTGGCAGAGCCCTGCAGCTCTGGTCTCCAGGACCCCTCCTGCAGCCATCTGAGTGAGGCTGGCTGGACAGCAGAGCACTTGCCCCCCCACCCCCAACAGACAATTCAGAATCCAATGCCTTGGGAAAGCTTTATTCCCGGCTCCACAAGACTCTGCACACAGAAGTTGACAATCAGGTGATTCCACACCCCGCCCGCCCCTCCCCCACCCACAGACAGACACCATGGGACAGGTCCCACACGCCCTTTACAGTCTGGCATCCCCCAGCCCCACGGGCCAAGAGGGGAGGTGCCGGCTCTATCCAGGGGAGCCCCAGGCCCATGGGCAAGGCTCGCTGGCTGGACAAGGGTACTCCAGGGGAGCCAGCGGGGGGAGGGGCGGCGCAGGGACACAGTGCAAGGGCAGTGTTGGGAGAACCACAATCACCCTCTGTCTCAGCTTAAGGGTGGGTGTCCCGTCAGCACACAGGTGGGCAGGGGTGAGGCGGCACACAGCCGGGCCCGAGAGGGAATTTGGGAAAGGGATGGTCTGGCTGGGAAAAGAGGGTCTTGTCAAGAGAACAAAAAGACTTCAAGGGTCACCACTTCAGCCTCAAGCCACGCTCAGTCCACAGTCCAGGACATGGGTTTCCGGGGGATGGGGGGTCCCCGACGGTGGGGGCCGAGAGCTCCTCCTGCCCCCCCATCCCAGAGCTGGCTCCCAGGCAGCCCCATCGCTGCCGTCTGTTGTTGCCTACTTGTGTCCATGCCCATAAAATGCCCCTCTCCTTGTTGTTGTTCTTCCTCAGGCTTCGGGCTCCTCTCCATCCCTTTATTGGGGCCTTCCCCAGAAGCCCCCCAGACCCAGCATCTTCTTGCTGCTCAGTGGGGAAGCCCCTGTTCTAGCGCTCCCGTGTCTCAGTCGCTCCGCAACCTCAGGCTGGGCCAGCGCTCGGAACCCCATCCCCGCCACCGCTGGAGGCGTGGGCCTGGCCCCGCTTAGCATCCCCTCCACTCGGCCCCTCTCCCTGCCTGCGGTCCCTTCGCTGCCCTGCCCAGCATCCAGCCAGATGGCCTCCTCCGTGGGCAGGCCTGTCCTTCCAGCCCCGGCCTGGCCTCTGTGGCCTGCCCAGGGTCAGCCCGAGGGGTAGTAGGGAGTGTCGCTGTGGTAGTTGTAATCCGGGCACACCTTCTGGACCAGCCTGTAGTCTGTGCTGTAGAAGGCGATGTAGATACAGACGACTTTGAAGGGCTGGGAGCAGCTCCAGGTGGCCGAGCTCTGAGCGTGGTCTCGGGAGCAGGTCTTGGCCGGGTCGTGGGTGCAGAGCGAGGTCCGGCGGCCCCGCTCCACCTTCTCCCACTCCATTCGGCAGTTGAAGATTTTGGAGGCCTTGGCTTCGATGAAGATCTGTTGCTCCTGGTGGAACTCTACAGCTTTACTGGGGGGCACGAGGCTGATGGAGATGTTGCCCTGGCCGGTGGCGTTGTGTCGGAAGTGGACGCTGAAGGTCCCGTTGCCGTGGTCCACGATCTTCCCTGTGACGAGCAGGTTCAGGGCCACCGTCTTGATGTTGGAGTAGAAGTCACCCCAGCCGAAGATTTTCTTCACCTTGGCTGAAGGTGGGGGACTGTGGTTTGGGCGGTTGGGGGGCTGCCCAAGCACCCCCCATGCTTCCCCAGGTGGGGCCAGCAGCCCTAGGAGAGTGGAGTTGGCCAGGGGGCGAGACTTGGGTGAGATATGGCCCCGCTTCCGAGGCATCCGGGGTCGGGGCTGGCTCTCATGGTCATCACGCTCAGAGTCCTCTGAGCCGGGGGGGGCATCATCCTGCCCATAGATGACCTGTGGAGGGAGTTGAGAGGAGAGTGAGAGCCCTCTCCCCAGAGGACCCAGGAGTTCTAGGCCCTGTTCCCCACCAACGGCCTGTCCCTTCCACTGACCTGAGGTTGAGGGACCCCCGCACATCACCCACTTTCGCTAGGGGTTGGGTGTACACTGTGTCTTGTGTCATGGTCCCCAGCTCACCTTCTGACATTCAGGCCACCCCCAGCCCGTCCATCCCACCATCCTGCCTTCCGCCTCTACTCAAAGTCTGAAAGGATGATCAAGCATTCTCTCCAATGGACCAGAGGACACAGTCCCTGCCCCTAGGGAGTTTCCAGCCTGATGGGAGAGGCCCAGCTCCTGATCTTGGGAGAGTCATCTGATGTCAGAAAAGCAGCCTTGTGCTGATGGAGCCCCCCCAGTCCTCTGGGAGAGATTATAAGGTCACAATTTCACAAAGGAAATCCCCTGCCTCTGAGAAATTCACAAGCTGAATTTCTTGGGGAAAATGATGATGGGGAGCCCCGAGTGGAGGAGAAAAACTCCATCCCTATGTTGGGAGAGCCCCCGGGTTGATGGGAAAGGTGCAGTCTCTGCTGTTTGGCACTTCCACGTCTGTGGGGTGAGACATCGCCACACTTAACCGTAGGATATTTTGTCCTCTGAGGCTAAGAGACCTAACAGACAAGGGAATAAGAAAGCAGAGCCCAGTGACATCTCTTGTCACATACAAATGCAGTTTAGGTTTGGGCCGGAGGACTAGGAGGGACCCTAAGTGAATGCCACACCCAGGATGGCCAAGACATGAAAGGTCAAACACTCTGGGGATCACCAACGATGACGTGCCGGGACACTATTGCCCCACGAGGCAGGAGTTCGTAGGCCCGTTCTACAGATGAGGCCACCAGGATTCAAAGGTGACATCCCTACAAAGCTGAGTCGCACAGGGTCAGCCCTCCCATTCCACCCTTCACTCCTGGCCTCAGGGACCAGATAGGGCCGTTCATGGAGGTTCTACCCAAGCCCACCCCACGCGGAATCTTGTGCCAAACTGCCAAGGCTTGGCCAGCCTCTGTTGGATGGGCTATGGCAACAGGCAACCCCTGGGAAGGCCTCTTGGAGAAGCTGTGGGGAGGGCCAGCGGGACAGTGTGACCCAGCTCGACCCTGAGTGGCTCAGGAGGGCATCAGGAAGTAGAGGAGGTTTCCTGAGTGTGCTTACTCAGCTCCTAACCTGAGTACTCGCCCTGTGTCTGTCTCATCAGCACTGGGGACTCCGGCTCCCAGCTGGACAGTGTTTGGGCTCGCTGGTGATCCCTGGGGTGAGGACAGGGTGATGCTGGAGGGCTGGTCTCTGCGGGGGCTCCAAAGCGACCCCGGGGTCTTCATGCCCCTCCTCCTCCCCGTTCTGGCCTCCCATGCCCTCAGAGGTGTGCCCAACGACCCTGCCTGCTAGGCCCCAGAGGTAGGATAAAGAGACAGCCCGAGGGCCTGGGGCTGCAGCCCCTTGTTTATTTGGCTCCGGGGGTCGACGGTCAATGACTAGAGGGTGAGGAGAAGGGCCGCAGGTGCGGAGAGAAGGGAAGGGTGCTTCCACACTGTGGCAAAGGAGAGGTAGCAGGGAGGGGGGTTATTGTTTTGAGGAAAGGGGCAGGTCCAGATGTGGGGCCGAGGCTTCTCTATGGCAGGACTGGGGCCGAGGGGCCGGGGTGGGACTCCCGGGCGGCCGGGCGGCACGGATGCGGCGAGCGAGCGCTCGGGGAGAGGGCTCTGGGGCGCTCCGCTCAGCCGCCGCGGGCGCCCTGGGCGGGAGCCGCCTGCCCAGGTCCTGTGGGGCTCGGGCTGCGCGCAGCCGGGAGAGGAGAGGAAAACAACAGGCGAGGAGGGAGGGAGCGGGAGGGAAGGCGAGAGCAGGGGCCGCGGGGGCCCGCCCCCCGGCCTGGACAGGCTCTGCGCGCCGGGGCACCCAGGTCCCGGGCCCCCGGGGTCCCCGAGGTCAGAGAAGAGCCCAGGGCCCCAGACCTGGCAGGTGGTCAGCTCCGCCACCCACCCCCACTCCCCTTCCGCGCGTCCCGGAGCGCCGGGACCGGGGCGAGTAACCCTTGGCGCCCCACCGCTGGCCTTTTCCCTCGTGCTGGTCGCACCTCCCGCAGCCGGCGGCCCAGTGGGTGGGCCAGCCGCGCACCCTCTCCCCGCCCCTATTAACCCTTGAGGTCCAGTCTCGGTCCTCGGACCCGCCCTCTCCCCCGGCCTCCGGGCTTCCCCTCCATCCAGGGGATGTCGCGGGGGAAGGGAGAAAGTTTCCGGGCTCTCCCTCGTCCTCCCGGCCCCCGGCCCTCCGCGCAGCTCCCCGCGGGCCACTCACCAGATAGAGGCTGCCCTGCACTAGGAACACGAAGCAGCAGCGAGTCAGTTGCATTTTCCTCCTTTGCTCTCGGGCCCCTCGCTCTCTTCTTTTCCTGCCGGGCTCCCAGGCCCCTGCCTCGCCCCTGCTCCTTCAGGCGCGCCGTCCCATGCTCCAGTCCCCGGCGGCTCTCGGCCCTCCCCTCTGCGGGCCGCCCGGGACCGACCCCGCCCCCTCCGGTCCAGCTGTGCAGCCGCCGCCCCCCTCCCCCGGCCCAGCTGTGCGCGGCGCGGCCCCTTCTCGAGGTCCCAGATGTGCGCCCCGAGCACCTCGAAGGGCCCCAGCCGCGCGGTGCCTCTGCGGCTCCAGATCTGCGCTCGGCGCCCCCCTCGGTCCAGCGGCGCCGCTCTCGCCCAGATGTGCTGGGGACCCGCGCGCGCGCTCGTCCCTGGCACTAAATCCCCAGACCAGACGGCCCCTCCCGCCCCGTCGCGGCGCGCCCCCTGGCGGACGCCCCTGGCCGCGCGGAGCCCGCCGCCCGCACCCCGCGCAGCACCCCGCCAGACTGGAGCGCTCCTGGCGCCCAGGCGGCTCCCGCGTCCTCGTCCCTCCCACCCGCGGCGGCGGCGGCGGCGGCAGGTACGGTGAGCCCAGCCGGTACCTCCGGAGTTAACTCCTCCCCTGCCGGCCCGCAGCCCGGGGACCTAGGACCGAGGGGGCAGGACGCGGGGGCGGAGGAACTCCGGGCAGGAGGGGAGAGGGTGGTGGCCCTGGGATGGGGACCCTACCCTTTGCATCCTTCTGGCAAGGCTCTTGTACCCCCGCAGCGGGCAATGAGAATCTGCTGCCCTTGCCCTCGCCCCAGGAGACCTGGACTTAGGAAAGGTTATTTTTTCCAAACCCATTCCTACAGCCAAAAAAAGAGCGTCAGTAACAAGCAGTCTGTCCCCACAGCTCAAAGTCACTTTCTTTCTGCAAGACTTGCTTCAGTGCTGAGGGAAGTTCTTCTAGGTGTCTAGCCTCTTACTCCTTTGTTATAATGCCAGTTGCTTCCCTCTTCTGCTTCACTCAGAGGGGCCCAGATAACCACCGCGGCCCCCTCTTGTCCAATCACTGAGACAGTAAACTTTCCCCAGAGCGCTGGGCTGAAAAGATCATCAGGGGCCAGGCTGAATTCTGGGGCTAGGGTTAGAGTTAAGCCTCCCAAGAAGCTGAGGCCTGAGGCCCGGAAGGTCTCCCTGGAAGCTGTGTAGGCATTCTTCATTACTTCCCCTCCCTGTGGCTCAGGGATTGACCAGGCTGGGGCATGGTGCTCCTGTCCCAACCGGGTCCTTTGTTATTTCTGACTTCTGCAAACCTCCAGGGCAAGGAGGAAGAGCAGGACCCTGATCTGAAATTCCCAAAGGTGGGTCCCATCCTCCATCTTCCTGCTCACGCCCATGTTTCCTTGCTGGAATTCCAGGACCCCTTTAGTCCTTAGGAAAATCAAAGGTCAAGTCCTAGTACTCCTGGAGGCTAGGAGGGTGAGGAAGTACCCCAGCAGTTGGAGTGGCCCCAATTTGGGCCAGGGCCTGGGGAGCACGCCCGGTGGGCGCTCTGCTCAATGGCCCTCCAGGCCCAGCTTGGTCTCTGGCTGCAGCCCCCAGCACGCACCCAGCCTCCTCCCCCACCATCTGCCAGGCGGGTGCGCGGGGAATGCAGATGAATCTTAATATCAGCCTGGGCCAAGTGCGATGAGGGAGACAGATTCTGCAGAACACAGACAGCATCTCAGAGCCCCCCTGCGATCCCCAAGCACCCTGGGCAGTACCAGGATGTGACACCCCTTCCCTGGTGGGCTCTGTGTGTGTGTGCGCGCGCATGCGTGTCCATCAAAGACCCCCAAAGTCAGGGGAAGAAGGAGCAGATAAATCTCGGTCTGGCCTCTGAGCCTCTAGTCCGGCTGGGAGGGGAAGCTGTCGGCCTGAGCGTGGGCAGCTGGATCCAGCACTCAGCCAGGCAGAGGCGAGTGGGGCCCACTCCCTGTCCATCCCCAGAAGGTCCTAGCCCCAGGAGAACAGTGTGGCTCAGGAGAACAAGCACAGGTTTTTCAGGCCAGACAATCCTGGATTCCTCTCCGGGCCTGGCTGTGTGACCTTGGGCAGGTTGCTTTGGCTCTCTGATGCCAGTTTCCTGATCTGTTGTTGCAAGAACTAAAAGAGACAAAATGTGCAAACAAAGCTCAGGCACAATGGCTGGCGGGCAGTCGTGGGAGTGTAATAAAGGGAAGTTCTCGCTTTTCTACTTCCCACACATTTGCTCTGGCTGCGCCTCCTGCCAGGCTTGTCCTCCCTGCCCTCTCGGCCATTTCCGGCTGTCAGTTCCTTGAGTTCCCCACTCTGCATTCATCTATCGAGCACTAGCTGAGCCTAGCCTCAGTGCCAGGTGCAAGGTCAGGGTCTGGGGTACGGAGGCGGATGGGACACTGGCCCTGCCTTCAAGGATCTCACTGGCCACTGTGCAACCGAGACACGTTAATCAATGATTATAATTCAGTGTGACGAGTGGAATAAGGGATCCCAGGCATGGATGCACCAGGTACAGTGCGGGCAGAGCCCTGGAACGTCAGGGATGGCCTCCTGGAGGAGGTGACGCCAAAGCCATAAGAGTCAGCCAGGCAAGGGCCATTCATGGCAGAGGGCACTGGCTGGAAGCAGAAGCTCTGTGCTCTCCCTGGGGCACAGAGGGGAGTGGGGTGGGCAGAAGAGGCTGGGGCAGGAGACTCTCTTGTGACAGGCCAATGGGCCCAGACCTTGAAGCGGTTTCAGGGGGCTGGTGATTCTAGTCAGATGGCATTTTGGAAAGCTTTTGGAGAACTCCCTGGAAAGAGGACAGACTAGAGGGAGGGAAGGCGAGGGAACTGGTTTGGAGATGGAGGCAAGGGTCTGGGAAAAGAGGGAGGAAGCTGAGGACATCTTTAGGAGATGAAATAATCAGGCTGTGGTTGTTGCTGGGATGAGAGAGGAGGGGTGAAGGGAGCTGAGCATGATGCCCAAGTTCCTAGCATGGGCGCAGAGGCGGGGTGGGGGGAGGTGGCTTCTAGAGAAAGGTGATGGCGTCAGCTTTGATCATGTCAAGTCTGGGTGCTGCTGGCCACCTAAGGGCGGAATAAAGTCTAGCCTGCTGTACAAGGAGAGTGAGGGGCTTGGGTGGGGGAGCCCTAGGTGCCCTGGCATTTAAGGGATGGGCGGAGGAAGAGCAGCTCCCAAAGGACCCCAGCGAAGCACTGGCCACCAGGGGCAGGCTGGTTGGTCCTAGAAGCCATGGCAGCATGGGGTTCTGACAACTGAACGTGCCAAGCAGAGTGGGGGTTCCTACAACAACGTGTGGGTTCCAGGATCTCATCCCAGGGAGCCTTTCAGGAGCCGGGAGCCCAATACTGTTTATTTGTATAAGACCCTGCACACCCAGCCCACTCGTCTCAGGTGATAGCAATGGAGGTTGCCTCTGAACTTCACTTGGATAAACCCCAGTATGTGGGGAGGGTCGGGAAAGAGGGGAGGAACAGCAGCTCAAAGGAATAGAGCGGACCAGCAAGGGAGAGACAGAAAAGTGACTGCTGGGGTGGGCTAAGATCCTTCAGGTAGCTGTACTCCACCTTGGTCCCTCTAGCTGCTCCCGGGGAGCAGGGAGACAGAGCGCACACACGGTGACTCTGCACAGCTGTGCTGGAGATAAGCACCCCCCTCCTGCCTGGCTGACCTCTCTGTGTCCCCAAGGCTCCTCCCCCACCATGCCCGGGGCAGAGGGCGGCTGCTCCTCGAAGGGGCAGAACTCAGTGCTTGAGGCCCCCCCCCCCCCCCCCGTGCCTCCGAGGGCACTCCAGGTACGCTTGCTGTTGGCTTAGCTCCTCTGCTTGCACCTGCTTCCGCCTCATCGGGGCAGGATCGTGTCTGCCTCCCTTTCTTCCTCCTGGCCCCGGTGCCGGTGCCACAGGAAAGCCAACAGTACAGGCCCTGCCCGATCAGGGCTTATGAAATGGATGGGAAATGGGGCTCCTGATGCTTTGAAAGGCAGAGAGCGGATGCCCTTGAGTCAGCTGAAGCTAAGAGGTCTGTGGGCGGAGTGGGGAGAGGGTAGCAGGATCATGATTGGCACAAGATCGCTCATGTTTACCTGGCCATTTGCCAGTTGACAGTGTTGTGATGGGGAGCTATGTACGGGGACTTGGGGAGCCCCAAGGGAAGCCCTAATTCAAATGAGAGGGCCAAGGACTCCTGGCTGAGAAATCGGTCCTGTGATATGAAGATCTGCCCAGGTGGGAGGGGAAGGAATGTTTCCGGAAGAGGAAGCAACTGCAAAGGCCAGAGATGAGAGTAATGGGAGTGGGGTTCTGAGAGGCCGAGATGAAAGCAATGGGAGTGGGGTTCTGAGAGGCCGAGATGAAAGGATGATTTGTTCCACAAATAGGCATCGGGCTTCGACTTTTATGTCGGGCCCTGGGTTGGGCGCGGGGTGCGGCTGTGATCGGCGGTCCTTATGAGCACGCAGAATGTGGGCTCTGACAGAGACGGAGACAAACTAGCCAAGCACAGGGAAGCACGAGCTCTGAGATGGTGGCAAGCCGTGTGAAGGCAGAGCAGCCAGCTCTGAGCAAGAGGGAAGCTCAAGAGGGGCCAGGGAAAACTGCAAGACGTGATGTTTCAGCCCAGGAGGCCTGGGCCGCCGCACAGAGGGAGAAGGGGCTTCCAGGCAGAGGGGACCAGGCATGCTAGGACCCCGGGCCGAGGAAGAGTCCAGCACCTCGGAGTGTGGCCGGGGAGGGGAGAGGCAGACAGAGAGCCAGCTGCACCGACAGGGCTGGATGGCCTGGGGCTTTAGGGGTTCTCCTTAAAAGTCTTGGGTTTCATCCTGCGATTCAGTTGCTTTGGGTTGACAATAAGCTGTTAAACAGGGGCAGATCTGCACTCAGAGCAGTTGCTAGGAAGATCGCTCTGACAGCACCTTGGAGGGTGGATTTCGGAGGAGGTAAACTGGAGGCTGGGAGATGAGGGTGGGCTGATTATAGGGAAGGGGGATGGGATGGACGGGATAGCCTTGAAAGATATTTAAGGGGTGCAATGGAGAGGAATCTGACTCCAGGACATGGAGTTGAGGAGGCGAAGATGACCCCTAGCTTTCCTGCCTGGAGAATGGGACTAAGAGCAGATTCGCTGGAGGGGAGGCAGCTCTCATCCTGGACAGGCGGACTATCCCGTTCTGTGGGGTTCCATGGGGCAGTGAATAGCTGGGAGAAGAGTGCAGGACCCCCTAGAGGGACCAGAATGGGAGGTGTAGGAGCCCAGAGGAGCACTAGCGGTGAGACCGGGAGGATCTTGCACAGAACAGAGCGTAGCATGGGTGCAAAATGCCACTGCCAGGGCATGCTTCCTCATGGGGGAAGGAGTGGGGGAAGGGGGGGGCGCCAGGACAGGGGAGGGGCAAAGGAGCCAGAGAAGCAGGTAGAACACCCTTGGCCTGAGAGCCCTAAGGGAAGCTGCCCACTCACCTCCCAAGCCTGCATGCCTTAAGCTTCAAGAGGTTATTTTGTCTACGCCCCTGCCTCTTGCAGGATCTCACCAACCAAGAGGGACCTTCTCCTGGCTGTTAGGGCTCCCACATGTGCTCTGGGGCGAGGGTGAGCACATGGAATCCAGCAGGCTTGGATCAGGGCACCTCTCTGAGACCTGCTGTCTGGGTGATCTTGGCTCAATCTCTCCTCTTCTTCGGGCCTTAGCCTCTCTATTAAGAGGGATCCTAGTGGCCATCTCTTGGGGGTGGAGACTGCTGGGCATGAGAGCATCCCACTCCCTACTAGGCTCATAGTACCCCCCTGGTCTTTGGTCAGAACTGAGCTAATGGAGAGGGCTTTGCAAACAGAGAGGCACTGAAAAAAGGAGTCTGACCATGTCCCTGCTGCTACATCTTAGTATCTTCAAAGGTGAGGAGCGAGGCGGAGAAGACAAGGCCCGAGCTAGGCTGCTAAACTGCAGGACACCTGGCAGGGAGCCAACACCTGGCCCCAGGTCACCTGTTCGCCACCTGTCTGCCGACCCGGATCGGTGCGGTCAACACTAACTCCCGCAGGGGGCGATGGAGAGATTGCGCGGGCGTGGCGCGGCGCGGCGGAGGCGAGTGGGGTCAGCGCGCCACCTGGTGGGTACTTGCGGCTCCCGAGGAAGGCGAGGACCTCCGCCCTCAGCGCCTCCCACCCGGCTCCCGCCGGTGCACAGACCTCCGCGCCCGCCCGAGCCCTGCTGAAGACCCTTTAAAACAACCCTCGGCGAGCGTTACTCGAGGCGTCGTTACGCGCCGCAGGTCTGCAGCCAGATGGCCTGGGTCCCAGCCCTGGGACCGCTCTGGCTTGGGGAAATGACTTCACCTGTCAGTGTTTCAGTTCCCCCGTGGGGACAATAACACTATCCACGTAAGAGGTTGTTGAGAACAGCGTCTGGCACATAGTAAGTGCTCAATAAATGCTGGCTGTTACATTCGCGTTCAGTTACTCTTTCAACCACGGATTTTCAAACGCCCGGCGCTGGGGCGGGGCAGGGGTGGGAGTGGGGGCGCAGCTCCGTGGAGAAGGTCGCCTCAGTTGCCAGGGGGAGAGGGGCTTCCTATGACTCGGTGCCTGGAAATGAGCCTCGGGTTTTGAATTTATTAAATCGGTCAATATAATACCTGCAGTGAGAAGTTCCCGCTTCCTTTTCACAGAAGGGGTGCGGGGTGGGCAAAGAGGCAGGGCACCCCAGGACCCACACGCTCTCCCGCACCCCTGGTCCTCGGGGTTTTGTCTCCTGAGTCCTGACCACACAGGCCCGAATACAGGGTGCGCGTCCCTCTGGACAGCCCCCCCCCCCAGACAATGGGGCCAGAGCGCCAAGTGGCAGCCACTTCCGTAGGTCAGGGAGCGTCCCGCTCCCCCCCCACCCCACCGGAAGGAGCTGCTGGGGCGCTTCTACCCCTCACAGGCCAATTGTCACCAGGGCGTCGGGACGCGCGGGGCTGCTCCTTCCATTTCCAGGCCTGTAGTGACGCCTGGCGGCAGAGAGAGGAACAATTTCTTACCCTGCAAGAAATCCCTGCTGAGAAGCTCATCTTAGGGGCCACGCTGGTAGAGCTGGGTGGGAGCTGGAGATAGGGGGGAATAGAGGGGAGGCAGTGTCAGAGGGATCCAGGAGGTAGAGAAGCTTCCTGGGGCAGCATGGGTCTGGGCTTCTGTTACAGAGATGGAATCTGGGGTCTTCCATCCAAACTAAATCAGAGGGAGTGAGGGAGATTGGAGTAAGAGCCAGATGAGACACCAGGGAGTTCAGAGGAAGACTTCCCTAGTTTTCTCCCTTCGCCCCATTTGGGGTCATCACTGTTTCCCTCTGGTGTCCCAAGATTACAGCGGGAGCGGTGTTGGGGCAGTGCATGGGGGTGGGGTGGGGACAGAGCCTGGGAATGGCCACAGCCTGAAAAGGGTCTGCAGCCCTAGAGGCCTAAGGACCAGCAGCATACTTGGAGAGGCAGCGGGAAGGGTGCCCCTTGCAGATGTTTTTCTGACCCCTATTCTGTCCTGGACCGCCAGGGGAGTGTGGCTGTCCACACCCACTTCCTGCCAACTCAGCACCGGCTGTTTCTTGGCCCTTGCAGGCGGGTAGGGCCTGACCTCAGGCCGAAAGCATAACCTCCTCACTCCTGAATGGTGACCGGCAGACATGTCCCCAACTCCATGAAGGACCCCAGCCTCCTGCTCTTCGGAGGTGCCGGCCTCGCCTTGGGCTTCCCTCCCCAAGATCCAAGAGCATTTTCTCCACTGCGCTGCAGGTCTCATGGCTTGCCCATTGCTCACTGGGACCACGGCAGTCCCTGAATGGTCGATCCTCAACATTCCTTCCCTATTCAGAGTGAGACTGTTTTCCCAGACGCTAATGAGATGGTGTCCCTCTCCTGTTTCAAATCCTTGGAGGTTTGGCCACAGGCCCAAACTAGTCAAGCCAGACCGAGAACACTCCCTAAACACTACCCGAATTCTTGCACTGAATCACAGGTAGTTTCTATTATTGCCACATTTTGCAGAAGAGAAAACGGGCTTTGAGAGACACCATGACTTTCCCAAAGAGCCACAGTGAATACTCTTGAGAGCTGGGATTTGAACCCAGATGGTCCGGCTTTCAGAGCCCAAGCTCTCAGCCACTGCCCGAGGGCATCTGGAAGTGAGGTGCTTGCCATGTTGGTTAGGAGATTCCTTTTTTTTTTTTAAGAAACTTAAAAAAATATATTTTATTTATTTTTTTGACAGAGAAAGAGAGAGATCACAAGTAGGCAGAGAAGCAGGCAGAGAGAAGAGGAAGCAGGCTCCCTGTTGAGCAGAGAGCCTGATGCGGGCCTCGATCCCAGGACCCTGAGCCGAGGGCAGAGGCTTTAACCCACTGAGCCATGCAGGCGCCCAGGAGATTCCTTTTTTTAATAACACAGATGAACACTTGAAATTTTCATAGATGTGTTCCTTTTTTTTAAAGATTTTATTTATTTATTTATTTATTTAACAGAGAAAGATAGTGAGAAAGGAAATACAAGCAATGGGAGTGGGAGAGGGAGAAGCAGACTTCCTGCCCAACAGGGAGCCCAATGTGGGGCTCCATCCCAGGACCCTGGGATCATGACCTGAGTGGAAGGCAGATGCTTAACAACTGAGCCACCCAGGGGCCCCAGAAGTGTTTCCTTTTACAGCTTTTCTTCTATTTTCCATTACTTATAACAAGGGGCACTGTTTTCCCATTTATGGGAGTCATACAAAATGTCCCTTGAAAATGAATTTACTTTTAGGGAAAACAAGCAGCAAACTGAAAGACAAGTACTAAGTATACGCTAGCACAGGTGGAATGTGGGCGTGGAAAAGGTGTTGGCGTACTCCCGGACCGCGCTGGGCAGAGAAGGGCCATCTATTCAGCTCACTTGCGAGGGCTCTGGCCCCGCTTACCCAGCCGGCTGCTCTCTCCTTTCCCCTTTTCCTTCCCTACCCTCACCCTCTTGCTGGGGCCTTGGAACCACCCGCAGCTCCCCAGACACACTAGGCTTTGTCTGGCCCTGGTGCCCTTATGCACACCTCTCCCTCCGCCTGACCTCCCATTCTTGGCTGCCCTGCAAACACTGGCTCGCCTGCTGCGGCTTCCCAGCTCAGGCAGCATTTCCTTCTTGAAGCTTTCCTGAAACGGAGTTGCCATGTCTCCCACCCCTACTTCTTCCCGAGACACCTGTCCCTACTGCACTGTTGCACTTTATTTCCCCTTCCCTCCCCAGAAGACAGGGACAGCTTTCTCCTGCGGACCTTGGCTTTCTGATGCCCTTAGAATAACATTCAAACCTGTCACAGTGACCTCCAGCGCCCTCCAGTGGGGATCCGCTTGTAATCTACTCTTCGGGGAGCCCTTCCCCCGCCGGGTGCCTCCCTCCAGCAGGAGCCTGGTGTGCTTTCCTGAAGCCATCACCCCCAGGCATCACCCCACCATTGCCGCCAGAAAGTTCATCACCGTTTAGAAGATCCTCACTTCCTCTCTATTGCCTCCCCTCCCCCCCTGGAATGTGTAAAGCCCCCTGACGGCAGTGGGCATTCTTACTGTTGTCTCATTTGCCCCAGGATCTAGGCTCCACACAGGGCAAGCAGTGGACGTGTGGTGGGTCTCACTGCTTCCTATTCCTTGAGCCGATAGCCTTAGAGAAACAAAGACAACACTCTTTCAACTATGTTGGTGACCTCAGAGGTATGGGGCTGGAAAGGGAGAGAAGAGATTATCAAAGTTTTCTCTAGATCCCTCTGGTTTGTTTAAGCTGTAACAAAAAACGTGTAGTACTATGACTTCTAATTTAAAAGAAAATCCAATAAAGTTAATAAAAAAGAAAGGAAATAAATTAAAGTTTTCATTTCCTGGAGAAACACAAGAAAAAAAGTTGAAGGCTTCATGTAGGAAGTAGTTGGTATGTGTGTGTGTGGGGGGGGGCACAGGGAGTCTCCTGAGGCTGAGGATTGGGGTGAGCTGAAGAGGATGGAGGGTACGGTGGCAGAAAAAGGGTTGGGGGAGACACAGAAATTTCTAGAATTGTTATAGGAAAGGTCTGGGTAGAATGGGTGGGAGGCAGAGGTGGAACTGGGAGGCATGAGTACATAGCAGGAGGTAAGTTGATTTGGGGTGGCTGGTGGGGAGCATGGCTGGTGGGGGTGACTTGGGAATTTGGGGCCATCCACTGGCACCACTCCCAGGACATAGCTGGTCCCCAAGGCCTTGTGGGGGTTAGTCATCTCCTCTCTCTTGGCTTCAGTTTTTCCCACAATAACATAGCTATTGACACAAGAATCACCAAGGTTCTCCCAGCTTGGATGGCTGCATCAATGGCGCTGACATCTGGAACCCAGGGAACTGGCGTCGTGGGCCAGACCCCGCAGCAGCCCGGATCCCGCCTCCCACAACAGAGCTCTGAACGGGCAGCCTCCGCCTCTGGCCAGCAGAGGGCGCTGCGGCGCTGCTGCACGTGGCGGGCTGGGTGCGATCCAGAGCCTCTCTGGGTGGGTTGAGGTCCTGGATGTGCCCCAGTGTCTACTGCCTCCGCATTCATGGCCCCTTCTTTCTGTTCCCCTGGTCACGCCAGTGTCCACAGGACTCGGGTATCTGGACTTGGGCCTCAGAGGGTGGATCTGGAGGCTGAACGGCTCAAGGAGTCATTCCTTCCATGCCCCTGCCTCTAATCCCTGCCTCTTCTCTCCCTTCCTGCAGTCCCCCACCGCGGCCCCCCCAACCCAGAGCTGGCTGGGCCCCAGCCCCGACATCTGTGGGCAGGATCAGCCCTGCGTTGCAGGCCTCTCACTCTTGTGTCTCGCTTCATCTCATCCCAAGAAAGTTCCTCCTTCCCTGTTCCACGCCTCATTGGCTCTGCCATCCCAGATCCTGTAGGCTTGGGCCTGTGTTGTCCCAGGATCAGAGGAAGTGCTGCAGCCTCTCAGATGCCTCATTTGACCCTCCTGGGATTCTGGCCATCCGGCCTACTCTCCCTGGAGTGACCCAGCACACAGGTAAACCAGGTCCCCAGCAGAACATGGAGGAATCCCGCTGCTTGAGGGCCAAGGAAGGGGGGCTCCTGCTGATTCCGCGGGCTGAGCAGGCCCAGGCTTGATGTGTGATGTAGAGAAATCACTCTCTGGCTTGGCTGTTACCCAGTTGCCAGAAGGAAAACCTACATGGCCCTGCCTCCCAGGCCCACTGTGGTCCCTAAGATCACTCCCCAGCAGGACTGGGGCCCCCATTAAGCTGAGATCCAGGGTCTGTCATGGCCCGTGGTGTGAGTGAGGTCTGGCTGGTGGGGCTTCAGGAAAACAGATTCCAGGGCAAACTTCCCTGGAGGAGCCCCAGCCACATGACACGTGAAGTGGAGAGTGTCTCTCCGGCCAGGCGCTCGGGCCTGGAGGCCGAATGAATGTGTGGGGAGGAGCTGACCAATCAGCACCCTGGGCCAGTGCAGACAGACCCCACACCCCAAGCCCCTCTGCTGTGCCCCCTACATGTGGAGTCCTGTTCTCAGGTTGCCCACGAACAGCTGGCTCTGGGAATCAGGCTGAGGGGCAGCGCCTGTCCTACACTGTCCTTGGTCCCTGAGTCCAGATGGAGCTCCCGCCCGTGGGCCTTAGAGACACAGTGAAGGACGTGGACATGTCTGGGATTGGCAAGTCCCAGGCTGGGCGCTCGATTGGCTTGCCGACAACTGTCACGATGTTGGCACCGTGGTGAAGACTCTGTCCGATCCGGCTTCGAGT
The DNA here is from genome assembly GCA_004023965.1 of Spilogale gracilis. Lineage (NCBI taxonomy): Eukaryota > Metazoa > Chordata > Mammalia > Carnivora > Mephitidae > Spilogale > Spilogale gracilis. The sequence continues at coordinate 23,364 of PITA01001076.1, forward strand.
CTGGGCAAGGACAGCCCTACACACTTAGCCTGCTCGCCTTCCTCACCTGTAGGGAGAACCGTATCTTCAGTCACACAAGGCCGCTGTAGGAAGTGAACGGTAGAGCGTGTGGTGATGACCATCAGAGCAGAGTGAGCAATACACAGATTAACTCATAAGGCAGGAAGTTAGTCCTATTATTCCTTATTTTTGTAGATAGAGACAGAGCCTTTGCTCTGGTCCAGAGGGGAGAGAGAGAAATAAGCAGAGATCCTTGGAGCCAGGGGCGCCTGGGTGGCTCAGTCGGGTAAGTGTCTGGCTTTGGCTCAGGTCATGATCTCAGGGTCCTGGAATCAAGCCCTGCTGTCACTAGGGAGCCCATTTGTCCCTCTCCCTCCACCCCTCCCCATGCTCACACTCGTTCTCTGGCTCTCTCTCTCTCTCTCTCTCACTCAAATAAATAAATAAAATAAAAAATATATATATTTGGAGCCAAATTAGTCTGTACTCTGATGACATGAGAATTCAGACCATAAATGTTCAAGCTCTTATTTGGTCCTCATAATTCCCATGGTAAGCCCATGTTACAGATTAGCAAACTGAGGCCCGAGTCCGCGACACTGCCCAAAGGCTCACAGCTGAAGGAGTGGAAGCGGCAGTGTCAGACTCTGGTGCACAAGCTCTTCCTCCTCAAAGAAGCAAAATATAATTCAGACCCAAGTGCTCTCCACGCAATCTTCTAGCCCCTTCTTACAAATGGATGATCACAAAAAAAAAAAACAAAAAAAAACAAAAAAAACCAACAAATGGATGATCACAGGCCCCAAAGGTCCCTGCTGCCCCTATACAGGGAAGCAGGGCCAACCCTGTCTCTCCAGCCCTCTTTGCTCAGCCTCTGGAGCTATGGGGTGAGGAGCGGTGACTTCTGCCTGATTCACCCAGGAGGTGACATTTGCAGGGGAACATAAAGGATGCATGGGTGTGTGCTGCCGGGAGGGAAGTGCATCCCGGGGGAAGGAACAGCAGGAGCAGAGGCAGAGAGGGGTATTTATCGGGGAGGAGAGAGGGAGGCATTCTTGGTGGGGAGCAGGGTGACTCAGGTCCCAAGGCGGAGCCACCCAAGGAGGCTGTGGTGAGGTTACTAGGGCAAAGGTCTGGGTGGAGTGGGGGTGGGTGGGGGAGGACCCCTTTTGGCCAGAAGGTGCAGGCGGGAGGAGCTGTAGCTCAGCGGGGACAAGGTTCCAGCTGCAGGACTGGGACTCTGACCAGGGGCCTGGGGACCCATGGGTGGGAAAGTGACTAAAAATAGCCACTTGAGCACTGCCTCCTCCTGTGAGGACCCCTGCCAGTCTTGCCCATTTGGGGGTCTGGCAGCCAGCCTGGTCATGGAGGCCAGTGCAGGTCCTGAGTCCCTCAGTGAGGCCAAGTTGTCTGTGTCATGCACTCATTCACATGTGCGGAGTGCACTGGGGCTGCGGGCGTGTGTGTGACTGTCCCTTGGACCACATCTGCGTGGGGGGAGGGGGTGGAGAGAAGGAAGCCCTTAGAGAAAGCTCAGCCTCCCCTGAGACCAGAATCCCGGGGTTGCTTAGAAATGACAGATGGGTGGATAGGTCGGTAAGCATCTGCCTTTGACTCAGGTCATGATCTCAGGGTTCCCAGGATCAAGCCCCGCATGGGGCTCCCTGCTTGGCAGGAAGCCTGCTTCTCCCTCTCTCACTCCCCCTTGTGTTCCCTCTTTGGCTGTGTTTCTCTCTGTCAAATAAATAAATAAAATCTTTTTTTCAAGATTTTATCTGGGAACCAGATGTGGGACTCGATCATGACCTGAGCTGAAGGCAGCCGCTTAACCAACTGAGCCACCCAGGCATCCCAATAAAATCTTTTAAAAAAAGAAAAGAAAAGAAATGACTAACTTGGAGGCACATGTAAATCAGATGTAAGTGATATGCAAATGAGAAGACTTCTTTCCAGCCTGGGCTGAGGCCCTGGGAGTCCTCAGGGCAGGGACAATGGGAAGTAGGGCTCTGTGGGTGCTGGGAGCAGAGTTGTCACTTAGTGTCTCCCAGCTCTGGGATTAAGGCTCAGAACTGCATGAGACTCCAGGGCCAGGGGAGGCTCCCAAGTGTCCCCAGCCCGATCTGCAGCTGGGAGAGGGCTGTGGGAAGGGAGAAAGGTGGGCGGGAGGGGGGTTGGGAGCTGGGTGGGCGCTTCCAGCGCTCCGAGGAGAATGGATGTCACAGTGACAGCTGGCCCAGTCTGCATTGGAAGGTCAGGCGCAGTTGTTGGGCTCCCGGACAGGGATCAAGGGCAGACAGAAGGCCCGGAGGTGGGCGTCCAGGGCCCCTGGGGCTTGCTCTGAAGCTTAGAGCGTGGAGAGATGGAGCTGGAGAAGCATCACACAGCCCTCTGACTGCACCTCTGCCCCATGCAGGGGACGCCAAGCCTGGGGAGGGCATGCAGAACACCCAGCACGACCTCATGGGGTTCAGTGGGCCCAGGCTTCCCACCTCACTGGGGGCCCACATCCTAACACATGTGCAGTACATACACCTGCACCCCGACGGTCAGCAGAGTCTCTGTGGGGAGTCTGCTCCAGCACCTAGAACCATTCACCTGGGCACCCCTGTCCTCCAGGCCTGAGCACAGACTTTGGCCCACTGGTGTGCACAGCCTGCAGCGGGGCCTTCACCCACCCCCCTTCCCTTACACCCCTGCACATGTCTAGAGATGGGGGGAGAGGGGTGCGTGGAGTCCTGGCCCCCCCCCCCCCCCCGACGTACTACACCCACCGCTGGGAATGCTGCCGCCTCAGCCTTCCTGATCCAGTTTCAGGCTCACACGCAGTTGGGGGTCCAGCTGCTTCCAGAGTTGGGGGTTTGGTGTTTGTTCAACTCCTGGGTCTTGTCTCCCCGCCCCGCCCCCCTCCCCCCAGGGCAGTTCTCTTCCTTCAGGATGGAAGGGGGTGGGTTATGTCTGCCCCAGGGACTGACCGATTGCCAGCCCCCCTCAGAGCCGCCCGGGGCTCCTCACAATCCTAACCCTAAGGGAAGAGGGGGGGGATGGACAAAGAGCCCTGGGGCATGATTAAGCCAAAGGTTAAAGGTCAAATGTCAGAATGCCAGGAAGAGAAATCCCAGCCTGACCAGGACCCAGTCCCGCCAAAAGGTATCCTCCCCTGACCCCATGTTGCTTTGGCCACAGGTCTCTCCTGCTGTTCAGCAGGGTGGAACTCCGGGAAGTAGTGACACAGGACCTGTCCAGGGACCCATACTATCCCCTCCTTCCAGGAAGTCCTTTTTAGTATCAGTCCCAAATCTCTCATGCTGGAGCCCTTCCTCTCATTTGGCTTCATGGGCTGAGGGGCCCATCATTTTTTTAAAAAAAGGAGACAGACTGAGGGCCGGAAGGGACTGCAGTGACCTTCCTAAGCCCATCGCGTCATGGGAAAGCAGGCCAATAGGACAGAAAGGGCTTGCCCAGGGTGCACAGGAATTGAACGGAGAGGCTAGAGGTTGTATCTCCCAGAACTTGTCCCTAGACCCTCCTTGTTCTAGCAACCTCTCCCAGGACTTCTTCCAACCCAGGTCCCGCCCTCAGGCCCCTCCTGACGGTGAGTGTGGGCTTGTGGTCTCAGCCCAGGGCCCCACTGCTCACTCCCTGCTGAAATCAGAAGCTGAGGGGAGGGCAGGGGGCCACAGGGCTGGGCCCCAGGGCAGACTCTGTCCCCAGGCTTAGCCACACCCCAGAGGTGTGCCTGAGGTGGGTGGGGGTTGGGGCCCTGCCACCCCTGCTGCATAGACCCCGTCCAGGAACTGGCAGGCAGCCTTTGGGTGTTTCAGGAGGACACCCGCTCACCTCTGCTCTTGGGCTCCTTGGGAGCAGTGGGGAGCAGGGCGGGCGCCTGGTGGCTGGCCCGGTCCCAGCCCTGGCAAGAGGCAGATCCCTTCATAGGGAGCAGCCTCAAGGCCCTGACCTCAGGCCCTGACCTGAAGCCCGGGGCTAGAGCAGTCAGCCCAAGCCACTTTCTTTCAGTAATGTCCAAGTCATCCATCCCTCCCACAGGGCTGGGGTCTCTGCAGGTGGCTGTCTGCGCCCCCCCCCCCCAGGCCCACACGCTCATCGCAGGGTGTCGAAGTGAACAGTGTGGGCCGAATCCCAGGCTGGTTTCTGAGGGGAGTCCACTGCTCCCCGTGCAGGTTCAGGAAGTCTGTAGGAGCCACCGATTCCTCCTAAACACACAGATGCAGCCCTGCCTGGGCTCCTGGGCTCCCCCTCTACCCCTGGGTTGTGGGGTGGGGGGCAGGGAAGCAGCCCTTCCATTCTCTTCTCACCACAGCCAGAGTGGTCCTTCTAAAACCCACACCTGAAACAGTCACTTCCGGGCCTCAGACCTTCCATGGCTCCCCACTGCCCCGGGAATATCCCGACTGCTTGCCTGGCGCTCAGAGCCTTTCATAGCCGGCCTCACAGGACCCCCATCATCCCAACCCCAGAGTTCTCCCCAGTGGTTCCAAGCCTCGCTCCCCCCCCTCCCCTCGCTCTGGGCTCCTGTAACCTGTGTCTCTCCGAATATCCCTCCGGACCGGAAAGTCTCAGGCACAGGGCCTGGAGCCTGCTCGCCTGCAAATCTATGTCCGCACACCAGGATACAGACTTGGGGAGAGGGGCCAGCGGCCTCCCTCTGAGCACCCAGCGCCACCCCATGCTGCCTCCCACCCATCCACCTAGAGGTCTGCTCCCCACCTTCTGACTTCCTTCCTATCACCTATCATAGTCTGGGATGATTTTGTCTGCTCATTCTTTGCATGATCAGTGTCCGTTTCGGCCATGAAAGTGTGAATTCGAGATGGTTCGGACTGTGTCTCTGCCTGGCAAAGCTGAGCGCTGCTGTTGTGGGAGGGATCGCGGAGGATGCTGGCAGAGCTGGATGGCGTGCCGACTTTGGGCTAAGTGCTCAGCCTGGATGCCACCTTACAGACATGGGAGCGGAGACCTCTGCCGCCTGTCCCGGGACGAGCCGCCAGCGGGCTAGAGGCTGCAGTAGGAGCCCAGGCTTCACCCACCATGCTGTGCTGCCCCCAGAGCAAGGCAGCACTCCTGGGGTGTGCTGCCATGGGGGCCTCCTCCAGACCTGGCCCCCGCCGCTTCTGTTCTTCCTGGTCCAGGACCCATCTCCCAGTTCTCTGCATGGAGGCTGAGAGGAGTTAGAGATGAGAGAGGGGCCACTGCCACAGCAGATGGACCACTGTGACCCTGGCGGTTGGGAGCAAGGTCAGACAACAGAAAGAACTTCCAGATCCTGGCTCCTCGAGGGACCAGAACTGTTTTGTTTCTGTAAACAGGAGTGAATGAGGGAACTTGCTCACTGGAGAGCGAGGAAAGACTCTCCTTGTCCTGCCCTGAGTCTGCCGGGACAGCTAAGGAGTGGGGACATCTGGCTGGAGGCAGGGGAATGGCAGAGATGAGTTCACGGAGGACTTCTTGGGGCCATGCTGGGACAGAAGGGGTTAAACACCTCCCACCCCAACACACACACACACACACACACACACACACACACCCACACACAGACACGCAAATCCTGCTTGCTCAGGCCTCTGACCCATGTGTGCTTTGGCTCCCGGAGTTCTCTCTGTTTGCCTGAGGTGTCCCCTCTGTGCCCTCCTTCCCAGGCTGTTGGCAGGCCCGCTGTCCCACAGGCCAGCCGTCCAGCTGTGCAGCTGTCTGGGGCTGTGTCTAGGAGGACGGGGCGTGAGAACATCTGGAGCTGGGTGTTCAGAGCTGCAAGGCAGTGGGGCAGGGCCGCCGGGGCTCCCTGGGCCTGGGGCGCAGCGCTGTGTGTGAAGGCAGAGGGAGCTGGCGTGCTGGCCTGGAGCTGGGCACCAGCCGTGTTGATGGCCTTTGCTCTGAGAGACAATGAGCATTAGGGAGAGTCAGCTTTCAGACTGAAGAGGCATGGGGAGAGCCAGCTGGGCACGCTCCTGTGATGCAGCTGCGGAGTGACACGCCGCTCCCCTCCCCCGGTCCAGCCGCAGCGGACTCAGCACTCTAGGTCAGGGTCCAGGTCTTTGCTCTTCCGACATTTAATGTGTGTGTCCCTGACTTGCCTGAGATCCCTGGGACTCTCAGGTGGTGTCCATGGCAAGATGCTGTCATGCCGTTCCCCTGCTTGTAGAAGTTCACGTTCGAGGCTCCCTGCTGCCTCCACAGCTGGTCTGTTCTCAGCCCTCCCTCTCGGCTTTCTAGTCTGATCTTTTAATCTGAAGCTCTGTGGTCAGCAGCCACATTGCTCCCCAAGTTCACTGCCATCCAGCTGTCCCTTTGCCAGAACAGCCCTTCCCCTTCGCACTTCCAACCTTGGCTGTCTTCAGAATCCCACCGGAGCCAGCTCAGAATATCCCTCTTTCCAGAAGCCTTCCTGGACACCCCTAAAGGTATAAAATGACTTCTTTATATGGGGTCGGCCTCTCCCTTAAGGATGAGGGTCTCAGCGGCCAGGGTCATGGCCTCACCAATCTGCATGTCTTGTGCACATTCAGCCGCCCTTTGTTGAATAGAAGTCGAAAAAAGAAAGGGTTCATACCTGGCTTGGGGCACACTCACTGTCCCAAAGCCCAGAGATGGCAGAGGTCTGTGGAAGGAGCCTTAGCTACGTTGCATCGACCCTCAGTGGTGGTGTGGCAGAGGCGAGGTTGGGGAGATGCTCACTGAATCACACCTTCAGATAATTCCTTCTCTCTGAGTGTGGACAGAACCTGTGACTCATTTCTAGCCAATAAAATATGACAAAGGTGAAGGGTTTTCGCAGATATAACTAAGGTTCTAAATCAGTTGATTTCGAGTTATCAAAGGGAGCTGGTTCTGGGTGGGTCTGGCTTAATCAGGTGAAAGCTCTAAAGAGGGGAGTCAGAGAGAGTCTCTTGTCAGCCTTGAAGAAGTAACTTGCCCTGTAGGGAGAGGACGCCCTGGCAAGGAGCTGAGGAGACAGCTGATCCTGTAGCCTCAGGACTGAATTCTTCCAAGAAAAGAGGGAGCCCGGAAGAGGACCTGAACTCAGGAAGGAGTACAGCCTGGCCAGCACCTGGACCGCAGCCTTGTGAGACCCTGACATGAAGCTGGACCCAGACTCCGACCCCCGGAAACCATGATGTAGTACATGTGTGTTGTTTTGTAAAGTGCTAAATCTGTGGCACTTTGTTACTCAGCAACTAATCCGGGGGACTTGAGAACAGCTGACCCCGGGAAGCAATGCCCGGAGGGCTGGGAGTCATGGGGTATGAGGGAACCCCGTGCCCTGCCCCAGCCCCCACCCATCTCCACCTCCAGACCCAGCCTGGCAGTACTGGGGTGTGGTCCCACGAAGCTATGTGGAGTCCAACAGGTCTCAGTGGGGAACTTGAGGGGTACATGGTTTAGGGGTCCTCATCTCTGGGTTTCCTTAAATTCAGACCAAAGTTGGGTTAAGGCTAGCTGTATCCCAAACACCCCCAACCCTAACACCAACTGTAAACCCCAAATTACCATAGAGGCAGGTGAAACACGGATCCTCCCCCCTTTTGGCCACCCCACCCCCGTCCCGAGAGCCCCGGCGCCTGCCTGTGACCCAGACAGCCCCACTCAGACAGCTGCTGCTCTCCTCAGCTCTTCTCCTGTTCTTGGGACCAGGCAGGCTTCAGGGGAAGAGTTCACAGTCTCCACTGTGGGTCGGCAGCTGGGGCTCCAGATGTGGGGGAGCCCAGAGCCTAGGGATAGTGTTTCACCCAAGTGGCTGGTCTGCTCTCCCAGGACGGACCAGGATGTGAGGGGTGTCTGAGATCGGAGAATCTGGGAGGGGTCGGTTTCCTGCGGCATCACCCCCTTCCCAGCTCAGCTGCTAGGCTTCCTCCTGAGTGTGAGGAACCTGGGTCCCTAACCAATAGGGGTGAAAACACCACCCCTTTTGGGTCTTCTCTGCCCCTGAAGAGAACCCAACCCAGATGTCCCAAGACCTTGCCGGAAGTCTCCAGCCAGAGCAGCTGGTGAGAGGAGACTGACCCCCTCTCCAAACCCTTCCTTTTGTCCACAGTGAATACCCCAGGATTGGATTTCTCTGCTCTCAGCCCCCTCCCTAGCCCCCCGCCCAGGGCTCCCATCCATCCTGTCTCAGGCAGGGCCTCTCTGGGGTGCAGACAAAGAAGGTATCTCAGATTCCCTTGTCAGGGCGCCTGCCCTTTGATCCACCCCCTTCTCCTGCCTCAGGGATCCTGAGGTGTCCCGGAGCTTTCTCTGTCCAGGACCAGGCACCCAGAGATAAGATCTGGGATGGGAGGGAGCCCAGGAGACACCAGGGACTTGAAAGGATGCCGAGGGCCTACCTTGCCAGCTTCCTGCTGCCTGGGCTCCCTCCCTCCCCATAGGCCAGCGCTCTCTCCAGACCTTGATTTCCCACTGGGCTCCAAGGCCCACCTCCACTGAATCTGAATCTCCTGGGCGTGCACCTCCAGCAAATCACCAGCTGACGCCATAGGGCCACACCACCCCTCACCCTCAGAGTTCTCAGAGGTGCAATAAAGTATTTACCATAAGCTTCCCTTTGCCCCCCAATCCTTGGCACCATGTGGGGCGCTGGGTGGGAGCCCGGCTCCTGTGAGACCGCCAGGCTGGAGTCTCTCACATATCAAAGGTTCCCCTCAGCCTCCTGGAGGGAAGCAACACCTCTGGGCCCAGGAAAACCTGGTTCTACCCTCCCTTTACGCTTCTCCAGGGGGCTGCTTTCCTACTTCCTATTGGCCTGTCTCCCCAGACACCCTGTCCGTAGCCCCCAGTGCACCCTGCCTCCATGACCCGCACAGTTCACCCTGCCCAACCCATCTCCCCTCCTGCACCCTTAGACTTAGCAAGGAGACTGCTGTGGCTCAGGGGATCAGCCAGGAGTCTTAATTAACTGCAAGATTTCAAGCTGGAAGAGACCTTACAATCCCTTAGCTTCTGCCCAGGGCAGAATAACAGGGGCTCTGTTTGCCCTCCCTCCCAATACAATCAAAACAACCAGGCAGACAGAATGTGTGAAACAAGGTCAGGCAACGAAGGACAGTAATCCCAGTGGGATAGGAAACAAGGAAACAACAAGCTGGGCCCTCCGATCCCTCAGCTTCCTGCCTGGACAGGGTTTCCAGGCTGTGACCCTGGGGAGAGACTGAGGCAGGGCCCAGGCGTCAGGGGGTGGGGATCTCCAAGAGAAGAGGGATAGAAGTGAGAGCTGGGATGGGGGATGGGAGAACAAGGCACACGGTGTCTAGGGTTGGCAGTAGAGAGTACCTGGGAGGAGAAGCCTGTACAGAGGGCACCCCAGATCTGCAGAGGGGACCCCTTGAGCGTTAGGCTGAGTACTCATCAGCGTCTGTGGGTGAGGAAACGACTCAAGGCTGGGAACGATGATCTCTCCTCTGAAAGGAGGAGTAAACAGGGACCGTCTGGCAATAGGGTTTGTTCCCACCAGCTGGACCGGAAAAGCTCACAACCCATGCGGTATTGGGGAGACTACTCAGGAATGGGGAGTAATTAGCCCTAGACCAAGCACTGCTCTGGACCTGCTTATGAAAAGGAAGAACTAGGGCACCTAGCTGGCTCAGCCAGTGAAGCATGTGACTCTGGATCTTGGGATTGTGACTTTGAGCCTCATACTGGGTGTAGAGACTACTTAAATAAATAAATGAAAACTTTAAAAAAAGGAAAAAGAACAAAGTTGGAGAGCGAACACTACCTGATTTCAAGCCTTATTATAAAGTTATAATAGTCAAAACAATATGGTATTGATGTAGAGATGGGCCAATGGAGATCAGAAATAACCCACACGTGTATGGGCCACAGATCCCTTTTTAAAAAAATATATATATATATTTTAAAGATTTTATTTATTTATTTGACAGAGATACACAGCGAGAGAGGGAACACAAGCAGAGGGACCGAGAGAGGGAGAAGCAGGCTTCTTGGCAAGCAGAAAGCCTGATGTGGGACTCGATCCCTGGTCTCCAGGATCATGACCTGAGCTGAAGGCAGTCGCTTAACCAACTGAACCACCCAGATGCCCCTTAAATATATATTTTTAAAGATTTTATTTATTTATTTGACAGAGAGAGAGAGAGAGACAGCGAGTGAGGGAACACAAGCAGGGAGAAGCAGGCTTCTGGTGGAGCAGGGAGCCCCACCCAGGGCTTGATCCCAGAACCTGGGATCATGACCTGAGCCAAAGGCAGATGCTTAACAACTGAGCCACCCAGGTGCTCCAGGCCACAGATGCTTGGCAAAGGTACCAAGGCAATTCAGTGGAGAAACGACAGTCTTTTCAACAATGGTGCTAGAATAAGTAGATACTTATATGCAAAAAACCAAAAAGCAAAAAACAAAAAACTGACCCACATATCACATCATATTCAAAAGCAAACTCAAAATTTGTCATAGACCTAAAGTTTTACCTAAAGGTAAAACTTAAAATACTTTCAGGAGAAAACATCAAAGACAGTATTTTTTAATTTTGTTAATAAAATTTTAATGATTAATGTTAATAGGATATTGTTTATTTTATAACCTGGGGTTAGGTAAAGATTTCTTAACTATGACACCAAAACCAGAATCCATGAAAAAGCAAGTTGCTAACTTGGACTTCATCAAAATAAAAATTTTCTTTTTAAAGACATTGTTAAGAGAATGAAAAGACAGACCACAGACTAGGGAAAAAATATTTGCAAAACATATTTCTGAAAAATGACTTGTATCCAAAATATGCAAAGAAGTCTTAAAACTCAACAAGAAAACAAACAAACCAATTTAAAAATGGGCAAAAAAAATCTGGGCAGACACCTCCCCCAAAGAAAATACACAGACAGCAAATAAACATAGGAAAAGATACTCAACATCATATGTCATTAGGGAATTGCAAATTCAAACAAAAACAAGACACCTATTAGAATGGCTCCAATTTTAAAAACAGACAACACCAATTGCTGGCCAGGATGGGGAGCAAGAGGAACTCTCATTCACAGCTAGTAGGAATGCAAAGTGGTACAGCCACTTTGGAAGACAGTTTGGCAGTTTCCTACAAAGCTAAATATATGATCTAGCAATCACACTCGGAAGCATTTACCCAACTGACTTGAAAACTTTATGTCCACACACATGTTTTAGCAGCTTTATAATTGCCCAAAACTGGAAACGTCAAGATGTTTTCAAAGGGTGAATGGATAAACAAACCAGGTATATATATATATACACAGAGGAATATTATTCAGTGAAAAAAGAAAAGATACAGATAAATTTTAAATGTACATTTCTAAGTCAAAGAAACGAGTCTAAAAAGGTTACGTAAGATTCCAAGTATGTGATTCTGGAAAAGGAAAATTATGGTGATGGTGAAAAGATCAATGTTTGCAAGGAGTGCGTGGGGGGAAGAAGGAAGGTTTGAATGGTTGAAGCACAGAGGATTTTGTATCACGGTGATGAAACTATGACACCTGTCATGGAGGACATACGTCGCTCTATAAAGAGGGAAGAGCCACGTATGCGAATTTTAAAAATCATTTAGGAGGCTGGGTGATCTCAGGAAAGAATGCAGAAAGTGGCAAAAGCATCTATTACAAATGTATGAAACATCACAAAAGGGTGAGGAAAGAAGGCGCTGTTCTAAGTCGCTTTGGAGATGAGCAGCATCTGTGAGACTAAAGTCAACCGGAAATGGATATTAGCACTGCGCTCTAGGAGAGAGTCCTTTCCCACGGAGGCACAGGTTAGCAATTCTGATTCTCGTATAGATGCATTCTGGAATTGAACTCAAGGGAAACGAGTGGCCGACTGCGAAGGCCAGCTTTCTCACCGTGTATTGGTGTGGGTAAGCAAGGAGAGGAGGTTGGAATGATGGAAAGATTTATGGATTAAAGGTGGAGGCATTACTGTATGTTTAACTTAATATAGATGCAGGGAGTTACCTGTAGAAATATTTATAGACATCTCTGTCTACAAGGGTTGAGGTACATATAATTTGCTGCTCAATCAACTGAGAGCCCCTTAAAGTAACCACACCAAATTAGAAATGAGCACACTTACTGCCCGGATCTTAATTTCTTTTTTTTCTTAACATACACTAAATTATCAGTTTCAAAAGTAGAATTTAGTGATTTAGTATTTGCACATGTGTGTGTATATATATGTATATATGTGGAATAATTTGAATAACAAAATAAGTAAAGTAGAATTGAATTATAACTTAAAGCATAAAATAAATATTCATGAGTTCATACTGATATCAATAAGTTATTGAGTAAGTAAATAAATGGGAGAAAGAGATAAAACTCCCCTGTGTAGAAGAAATCCAAATAATTTTGGATATATATATATATCCCCACTCAAGGTGGAGCACAGTTTCCCATTCTGGACGTGCAGGCTCTTTCCTAAGAGCCCAGCATGGAAAATAAGGGTTGGAAGAAGGAGTGATTTTATAGCGAAAACACCAGACAAACTATCTCAGCTGGGGGATCAAAGTCAACAGAAAAAATGATAAGCAATGTTATCAGTAGGTACCCTTGATAGGATATGATGAAAATGGCACTCCTTCCCTCAAATCCATGACCCCAGTCTAATCATGAGAAAAACATCAGAGAAATCCCAATGGAGGGATAGTCTACAAAATAACTTGACCAGTACTCCTCAAAAATATCAAGGTCATCAACATAAGGAAAATCTGACACATTCCTACAGCCTAAGGAAAACATGACTACCATCGGGTATCCTGTATGGGAACCTGGAATA
>PITA01001076.1:36225-55885 GCA_004023965.1 Spilogale gracilis
AAAAAAAAGAAAGAAAAAGAAAAAGAACAGGGCGCCTGGGTGGCTCAGTTGGTTGGGCGACTGCCTTCGGCTCAGGTCACGATCCCAGAGACCTGGGATCGAGTCCCACATCGGGCTCCCTGGCATCGGGTTCCCTGCTCGGCAGGAAGCCTGCTTCTCCCTCTCTCACTCCCCCTTCTTGTGTTCCCTCTCTCGCTGTGTTTCTTGCTGTCAAATAAATAAAATCTTAAAAAAAAAAAAAAAGAAAAAAGAAAAAGAACAGTAGGCAAAAACTATGGAGATCTAAATAATGCATGGGCCTTCATTAATATTAACGTATCAATACCAGTTTATTAATTGTAACAAATGTACCATACTAATGTAAGATTTAATAATAGAAAAAACTGGGTATGTGAGAGATGGAAACTAATATACACAAAACTCATTTATTACAAAACTCATTTATTTATAAAACTCATTTATTTACAAAACTCATTTATTTACAAAACTCATTTATTACAAAACTAAAAGGCTTATCTTTTAAAAAGACAAGAAAAATATTTATAAAGCACATATCTCACAAAGGACTTATATCAGAAACACATAAAGAGCTCTCAAAACTAAACAATAGGGGGCGCCTGGGTAGCTCAGTGGTTAAGCATCTGCCTTCCCCTCGGGTCATGATCCTGGAGTCCAGGGTTCCAGCCCCGCATCAGGCTCCCTGCTCAGAGAGAAGCCTGCTTCTCCCTCTCTCACTCCCCCTGCTTGTGTTTCCTCTCTAGCTGTGTTTCTCTTTGTCAAATAAATAAATAAAATATTCAAGAAACCCACTAAACAATAAAATATAGATTTAAGAGTATAAAAAAGTGTTCAACACTATTAGTCATTAGGGAAATACAAATTAAAACTACAGTGAAATATCACTACACACCTGTTAACAGCTAAAATTTAAAAAAATGAAACTGATCATACTAAGTATCAACAGGGACAAAGAGGAAATGGGACTCATACACGGTTAGTGGGAATGCAAAATGGTACAACTACTTTGGCAAGCAGTTTGACAATTTCTTTTTCTTTCTTTCTTTCTTTCTTTCTTTCTTTCTTTCTTTCTTTCTTTCTTTCTTTTTCTTTTTTTTAAGATTTCTTTATTTAAGGACGCCTGGGTGACTCAGTCTGTTAAGTCTGCCTTTGGCTCAGATCATGATCCCAGGGTCCTAGAATCAAGTCCTTCATCGGGCTCCTGGCTTGGTGGAGAGACTGCTTCTCCCTCTGCCTGCTGCTCCCCCTGCTGTGTTCTCTCTCTCTCTCTGACAAATAAATAAATAAAATCTTTTTTTTTTTTAAAGATTTTATTTATCTGATAGAGAGAAACACAGCTAGAGAGGGAACACAAGCAGGGGGAGTGAGAGAGGGAGAAGCGGGCTTCCCGCCCAGCAGGGAACCTGATGCGGGGCTTGACCCTGGGTCTCTAGGATCATAACCGGAGACGAAGGCATACACTTAATGACTGAGGCACCCAGGCACCCCAATAAATACAATCTTTTTAAAAAAAGATTTATTTGTTTATTTTAGAGAGAAAGTACACGCTCATGAGTAGGGGGAGGACAAGAGGGAGAGAATCTTCAAGCAGACTCCCTGCTGAGCACTAAGCCCAATGTGGGGTTCCATCCCATGACCCATGAGATCATGACCTGAGGTGAAACCAAGAGTCAGTCGCTTAACCAACTGAGCCACACAGGCACCCCAACAGTTCCTTAAAATTTAAACATATACCTACTATATGAGCCAGCAATTCCACCCCTCAGTGTTTATCTAAGAGAAAAGGCAACATAGATGTCCATACAAAGACCCAGACATGAAGGTTCGTAGCAGCTTTAGTTGTAATGGTCAAAATTGAAACCCAGCACAAGTGTCCCCTTCATCAACAAGGACAAACACACTGTTGCCACATGATGGAATACGATTCCACAACAAAAAGGAATAAAATCTTGATTCTGACAACAAGGATGAATCTCAAAATAATTATACTGAGTGAAAGAAGCTAGATCTGCCCATACCTCAAAAAAGGTACATGCTAGATGCTAGAGATTTCATTTATATAAAACTCTAAAAAATAGAAACTAACCTTGGTGAGAGAAAGCAGATCAATAGTTGCACAGGGTGGGGGGAAGGAGGAATTACAAAGGGCATGAGGAAGCTTTTAGGGGTGATGGACTTTTGCCCCATCCTGACTGTGGTAAGAGTCTCACAGTTGTATTACATGTGTCAAAACTATCAAATTATACACTTCAAATGTATGCAGCTTCTTATATGTCAGTTATACAATAAACCAACAAAACAATCTTAAAGGAAAACTAAAAATATCCTTCAGCCAAAATTCTTAATTAAGATAATCTATTTAAATATTTTTATTTTAACTAAGTAAAATATGCATATGGCTGAAAAGTCAAGAGTTCGGAAGGGATTAAAAGGAAAAATAATTTCTCCTTGTCTGATCTGGGGTCCTGCTCCCCTGGGAAACTTTTGAATCATTTTATTTTTAGGTACTCCAGGGACTGTCCTCTTATTTCTAATTTTTATACTGTTATTTTAAAACATTACAATTCTCTTCCTTGACCTGTCAACTTTGGACATTGATTGGTTGCCTCTTAGGACTGATGAGAATTTGGCCCTCAACCTCCCAGTCCCTCTTTCCCTCCCTGTGGTCACATTCCGCTGTTCTCAGACCCTTCATGCCTCATCTGTGCAATATCAAACATCATGCATCAGGACCTCTATTGCTTGTCTAGTCCACAATAGATGGGATCTCTTCATTCCCCATATTGGTCCCCACCTATCCTCTCTCCCTTCCACCTCCCAGCCACTAGGAGCTATACTTTTGACATTAAGTCATTAACATTACCTTCTAGGCTGCAATCATAGACAAGTCCTCTGTGATTTGTCTAAAAGTTGATCCTTGTCTAAAAACAACAACCAAAAACAGCATCTGACCATGTAAATATTGCTCACTGCAGAGCCACTTGGGGTGCTATGATTCAATAAGATGGTGACAACCAGCTCTCACCATTTTATGGATGAAGAAACTGAGATTAGAGAGGTTCAGTGTCTTGTTGAAGGTCACACAGCTTGTAAGCAATAGTGTCAGAACAGTGTCTCCTTCTAGTTTCCTAGAACCGGGCTTCCAAACTCTTGGTTACTCTGGAGCGTGGAGGGAAGACCTGAACCAAGGTAGTTGCTACTTAGTTTACAGTTCAAAATAGGGGTGAGGTAGAGGCAAGACCCTAAGCCTGTGGGGTAGAAGGGTCATCAATTAAGAGCAGAGAACTAATAGACAATTTGAATGGTCCTATTTCTATTAAAAAGATTGAATCAACAGTAACTTTTCAAAACAGAAACCACTAGGCCCAGATGGGCCACACTGGTGAATGTTGACCTTTAAGAAGAAGTTTTACCATTTCTGTACAATCTCTTCCTGACGACAGAAGAGGAGGGAATACTTTCTAACTAACTCCATGAGACCAGCATTACCCAAATATGCAAGCCAGACAGAGATATTACAAGAAAACACGTACCAACATCTCTTGTGAACACAGATGTGAAAATCCTCAGAAAATATTAGCAAATCAAATCCAGCAATGTGTAAAGATAATTATACACCATGACCAAATAGGATTTATCTCAGACATGCAAGGCAGATTTAGTATTTGAAAATCAATTAATGTAATCCATCACATCAACAGGCTCAAGAAAAGTTACATGATCATATCGATAGTTACAGAAAAAACATTTGACAAAATTCAACACCCATTCATGATTAAAACAAACAAAAAAACTCTTAGTAAATTAGGAATAGAGGGTCACTTCCTCCAATGAAGAAACCTATGGCTAACATCATATTTAACAGTGAGAAATTGGAAGCTTTCCCATTAAGATCAGAAACAAGGCAAGGATGTTTCTCTCATCCTTGTCTTCCAACATTGTCCTGGAAGTCCTAGCTACTGCAAGACAAGAGAAGGAAGTAAAAGGTATTGAGAAGGAAGAAATCAAACTGTTTTTGTTCATAGATGACATGATCATATATACAGAAAATCTGAAAGAATTGACAATAAAACTAGAACTAGTAAGTAATTGCAGAATACAAGGTTAATATACAAGAGACAATCACTTTCTTATATGCCAGCAATGGATGAAATTAAAAACACATCATCATTTTTATTAGCAGCCCCCAAAAGGAAATACTTAGACGTAAATCTAACAATAGATGTATAAGATCCATATGAGGAAAGTCATTAAACTGTGATGAAAGGTATAAAAGAAGAATTAAATAAATGGAGAGACATTCCACGTTCATGGACTAAAATCTCAGTTTTGTCAAGATCTCAATTCTTCCCAAGTGGATCTACAGAGTCAATGTAATCCTAATCAAAATATCAGCAAGTTATTTTTTGGGTATCAACACGATTTTGAAATTTAATATGGAAATGCAAAAGACCCAGAGTAGCCAGCTCAGTATTAAGAGAAAAACAAAGTAAGAAGACTAATAATACTTGATGTCAAAACCTAATTATAAAAAAAGATTTAATTATAAAGTTATGGTAAGCAAAGCAGCGTGGTATTGGCAAAGGAATAGAGAAATAAATCAAGGAAAAGAGTAGAGAGCCCAGAAACAGAGCCATATAAAAACAGTCAACTGATCTTTGACAAAGGAACAAAGGCAACACAATGGAGTCTTTTCAACAAATGGTGCTGGACAACAGAGGCATCCATATGCAAAAACATGAATCTAGGCAGACTTTACATTATTCACAAAAATTAAGTCAAAATGGATCATAGACCTAAATGTTAAACGTGAAGCTATAAAACTCATAGAAAATAGCATAGGAGAAAACCTAGTTGACCTTGAGTATGGTGATGACTTTTTATTTTTAAAATATTTTTTTAAGATTTTCTTTAATCTCTATGCCAAATATGGGGCTCAAACCTACAACCCCGAGATCATGCCACATGCTCCACTGACTGAGCTAGCCAGGTGCTGCTGATGACTTTTTAGATACAACACTAAAAGTACAACCGGAGAAAGAAACCATTTAAGCCAGATTTGATTAAAATTATAACTTCTGGGGCACCTGGGTGGCTCAGTCATTAAGCATCTACCTTTGGCTTGGGTCATGGTCCCAGGGTCCTGGGATTGAACCCCGCATCAGACTCCATGCTTGGTGGGAAGCCTGTTTCTCCCTCTCTCATGCCCCCTGGTTGTGTTCCCTCTCTCGCTGTCTCTCTTTCTCTCTGTCAAATAAATAAATAAAATCTTAAAAAAAAAACTTTAAAACTTTTTCTCTCTGAAAGGCAATGTCAAAAGAACAAGAATATGAGCCACAAACTGGGAGAAAATACTTGCAAAAGATGCATCCAATAAAGAACTGTTACCCCAAATGTACAAAGAACTCTTAAGAACCCACAATAAGAAAACACATTACAACTGATTTGAAATGGGCAAAAGACCTGAATAGACACCTCGAGAGAGAAGCCATACAGATGGCAAGCAAGCATATGAAAAGATATTCCAAATCATGGGTCATTAGGAAAGTGCAAATCAAAACAATAGTTAGACACCACTCCACATCTCTTAGACCAGCCCAAATCCAAAACCTGGAGACACCAAATGCTGGTGAGGACATGAGCAACATGGACTCTCGTTCATTGCTGGTGGGAATGCAAACATGGTTCGGCTTCTTTGGAAGATGATTTGGCAGTTTCTCAATACTTACAGTGGTGGGTTCATGTCATTATACATTTGTCCAAACCCATAGAATGTACAACATGGAGAGCAAACTCTAGTGTAGATACAGACTTTCGGTGACAAGATGGGTGAATGTGGGTTAACCCATTGTGACACGCGTGGCGTGGGGTGCAGATAGTAGGGATGGACATGCGTTGTGAGGACAGAGAGTATGCGAGAGCTCCTGGTATTTCCACTCAATGTTGCTGTGAACCTAAAACTGCTCTAAAAAAATAATAAAGTTTATTAATTACACAAAAAAGAACAGTGCCCTGAGGGCAGAACTGTGGTTATCGTTGGTTTGGTTTTGGAGGGGCAGTGCAGATAAAGAAGGAATTCTTGTTGCATTTTGAGTGTGCAGAGTTTGAGATATTGGCATTTGTGGTAGAATATTAGGCATAGGAGAGAAGGGGTGCTGAGGTAATAGACATGGGGGTCAGCATGGCAGTAGATCCCATGAACTAGCAAGAGAGCATGGCCTAGAGAGAGGGGAAGGCCCAGAAGGGGACCCTGAAGCTCTGGCCTCGAGGACAGGTAACTGTGTCAGGGAGGACAGCAGCCCAGGGAAGGTGAGGCCCTTCCTCAGACGTGGGAGGGTGGGTCTCCAGAAGCACCAGCAGATCCCACAAGGAGCGGGGCCGGTTGGGGTGGGAGGAGAGCAGGGCACTACTGGTTGAGAGTGGAAAGGAGGATGGAGGGAACGGTCCTCTCCTAAAATCTGGAGTTTGACAGGGAAGGTGAGAGGACAGAGGCTTGATGGTGGCGGGGCTCAGAGAAAGTGTTTATAGGATGAGGGAAGTGGGAGAGTGTTTATAGACTAAGGGGACAGACTCAGAGAGAATCCAGAGCACAGGTGGAGGAGTAAGGGACTTTTTCATGGCTTATTTCAATTTATTGCGGTAAAGGTATTACACCAACTCTTAAAACATTTTTTTTGGAAAACACCCATAATTACAGCCCTCAACTTGCTCGAAGATTCCTTTTTCTTCTGATGTCAAGAAGCTTTTCCTGGCAGAAGGGGAGAGAATCCAAGGAGGTCCTGTCCCAAGACCTTGGTCCTCCCAGAGTCTAGCAGATGGGGGGCTGGAGGGGATTAGGGGGCCAGGATGGATAGAGGAGGGGACTGGTGGGAAGACAAAGGGGCTGGGGGAGACTAGGGAGTTGGGAGGGGTGAGGGGACCGAGGGGGTGCTGGGTTGAGATTTAATATGGAATCATCAGAAATGAATATAAACCTCGTATCCCCCATTTCCCTCTGGCCACCCTGCTCAGCGCACCCAGCCCTGACCCTGCACGTGGAGGAGGTGGGGAGGGTCCCCGTGCCAGTGGGGGAAGCTAGGCGGTAATTGAATCCAGGGGCCTCGAGACAGAGGCCAATGGCTTTTCCCGGCCTAATTAGAGGGATTTTTTTTAAACCCAGGAAACAAATCCATATGGTCTGCGATTCCTTTCTCAGGCTCTTTACCCTCCTCAAGTCGTAAATGTCGAGGGCTTTTTAGCACCGGAGCCTTGGGAAGTGGGAAGGCCCCCAGGCTTAGGTTTCTCAGCAGGAGCCCAGTCCAGGATCTGGGGCCCCCAGGGCCAGGGTCCTGCCCGCCCGCCCCCCCCCCCAAGCTCAGCTCCCTCTGCTGATCCTGGCGGGCGGCCTCTGTCCCCACCCACGCAAGCCTCCCCTATCCCTCAGGCCTTTCCTTTGGCCAAAAACACTCCCTCCAACCCAATCCTTCTTTGCTGCTGACCAGTCCATCCACATGGCCTCCTCTCTGCCTCCCCAGCCCCTGCACAGATGCCCACCGCTCTGTGCCGTCCTCCATGTGGGACCTGTCTCTACCATCAGACTGGGAGTTGATCGGAGACAAGAATCATGACTCTCCCATCACTCTGGGGGCTTCTTAGCTGTTTGTTGCTCTATGTGTTTTTTAATATCTGCTCTAAAGAACGGAAGACACTGAGGTTAGGTCTAAGGCAGAAGGGAGAGATCAGAGCTCTGTTGCTTGTGCAGGGATGGCCCAGACTGCGAGGCTGATCGGAACCTGGAGACCAGACCCCTGCACAGCCTTCCATGGGCCTCACTGGCTGCAGGAGTTCTGGGTCCTCCCCATAGAACCAGGGCAACACGGGAAGGGAGAGCGGTGGGGGTTTGCTGTAAAAGCAGACAGAAGCTCCTCTGGTCAGTGGCGGGTGCTCAGGGGCCTTCTAAGCTGGGAGGCCAGTTTGGGAGAACCAGGGTGCATGCATGTGAGGTTAGGGGCAGGCCAAAGGAGGCTGCTTTCTGCCCTGGAATCCTCCAGATCTTGTTGACCTTTGGGAGTTTGTTTGCAAGTTCGGTGGGGGAGAGCAGCCTGGAAAACAGACAGGTGTCTGGGGCATCTGTCTCCGCGGCCATGTCAGCTGCAGCCAAACTCCGAACTGTTCCCGCCTTTACTTCCCCCCACGCACAGCCTTCCTCCAGCTCCAGCCGGAGGCCCAGGCTACGTCCGTCTGTAGTGTCTGTGGGTGGCTTCCCCTTGTGCACATCGTCAGCCAAGGATGGGGGAAGGCGAGAGCTGCCGGCCTGGCTGGGGCCAGTGGGACGACCATGAAGGCCTTTGGCCAAGCTGGATGAAATCACAGGGCTGGCCCGCCTTAATGTGCTTCTCTCTTTGTGCTCTCTTTCTCTCTCTAGCCAAGCACCATTCGGCTTCCCTTTGAGTGGCAGTGTCCCCACTGAATGGTGTGAGGTCTCCGGGTGCAAGAGGGTCCAAGCCGGCCAAAGGGAGATGGGCTGGGCTCTCTCGAGGGAAGAGGAAGGCAGTCGGCCTCCATGGGTTCAGGGGCACCTCGTGGACCCCCACGTGCTCAGGGAAGGGGAACACAGTGAGGATGGGAAGGGTTGCAGAGAGGAATAAGCTTCAAATTTAATAAAATACCTTGTAAAGCTATGAAGATAGAAATTTAATAAAAGATATGAAGCAAGGATCCCAAACGGAGTAAGGTCCTTTCTATGCAAAGGACTGAGGAGATCCTAGAGGCAGTGGCAGAGGGCCCAGGAGGGCTTCCAGGAAGAGCTGGAAAGGGCTGGGGAGAGGACCCCACAGGCAACAGGTGCAGCAATAGAGGCCTCACGAGGAGAGTCTGGCCTGTCCTCAGGGAATGCAAGTTACCCGTCTGGCACAGGGTGGGAGACAGGCTGGATGGGCAGGGTGGGCTGATCATGACTCCCAAGGGCCCCAGGGCTGGGTTAGTTCTAGCCTCCTCCCATAAATTAACTTTAAGTTTCCCCAAAATCTCCCAGGTGGGTGCCGTCTCTTCCCATTTCACTACTGAGAAACAAAGGCGCTGCCAGGCTGCGAACCGCCCGCCCCAAGATCCCCGAGCTAGGAAGTGGCAAGGCTAGGTTTGAACCCAGGACGGTGACTCTAAAACCCACATTTCCTCACTTGTGTCCCTTGGGTGACAGAGCCAAAATGAGCAGCGTTGAGGGTGGGCGGAGGGTCCTGGCAGGGCCTTGCAGCCTTCATTTTAGGGGTCCAGGGATAGTGGGGCTGCCTAGTGGGATCCAGCAAAGTCCAAGGGTTCAGAGGGGTAGGGTGTCTTGAAAGGGCAGACTAATCTGAATCCCAAATTGAGGTCTCAAACCCCGAGGAGTCTCCATGGATCAGCAGAGTGACCGGCAGAGTGGCGGACAGGTAGGGATGTGCACAGGGGTCCGGGCACAGGGTTGGAGGGGGGCTGTGTGGGTCTGCCCCCTCTACTGGGGATGGCCTATGTGGCTCCGTGCCAGGCCCCCAGTGGCGCCAGCCTCCTGCAGCCTGGGTGGGGGGCTGGGCACAGAGGGGAGGGGGTTTCGGTGGCGGCGTCAAGGTTAAGACACCAGGCTCTGAACTGGGATCCCCTTTCTTCTTCCCCTGGTGGGTTCCAGCTGTCTCTGCCACTCTGTGGGAGGGGGCAGGGGATTCTGGAAGGGGAACAAGCTTTTGCAAATAGTCGAATGAGATTAGCTTATTTTCAGCCTCCATCCTTCTGTCTGAATTCCAGACCCTGCTCTAGGCTCCCTGCCTCCCCAGACCAGCCCTTTGCACCCGCCCTTTCTCGATGGAGACTCTTTGTCGAAGGAGGGCTGCCTGGCATGGAGAGGTGCCATCTCTGAATGCGGGTCAGCCTGAGACAGCCTCTGTGTCAGTCTGCCAAGCCCACTTCCCTCCTATTAAGGGGAGCATGCTCCCAGATGGGGGAGCCAAGCCCCCACCCCTGGCACCCAGGCTCTCTCTCCTGTCTCTTGACTAGCCTGCACCTTGTGCCGGAGGGGTGGGGTGGGGTGGGGAGGGGAGCGCTGATCTGGCCAGGACTGCAGCCTTCCCGCTTCAGGCCGGCCCCTCGCCTGAGTCACTGTTTCTGGTTTGCCTTGCTCCGGGGCTTCTGGCAGCTTCCCTGGAGAGGCGCGAGGCAGGCCTCAGCCTGACAGGCATGTGGCGCTCTCTGGGCACGTGTTCAGCCCATGTGTGACCCCA
This sequence comes from Spilogale gracilis, assembly GCA_004023965.1. NCBI lineage: Eukaryota > Metazoa > Chordata > Mammalia > Carnivora > Mephitidae > Spilogale > Spilogale gracilis. Next base: position 46,473 of record PITA01001076.1, read on the forward strand.
GGAAGAGGCGGGCCTCGATGCCCAGAGCTGGCCAGGTGGCTTCTTCATGAATCCAATGTGAAGGCTGGTGGCTTTCTGCCCCTTGCTCTGGCTTTCAGTCTGGAAGGGCTGGTGTGAGACACTCACTCACAGAGCCCAATGGCTGCTTAGTAAAGTCTCAAAAGAGGTGGCATTTTGACGGGGGATCTGGGTTGTGGTTCTCCTGGCAGAATCCGATTCCGTTGAGATCTTCCGACAATCTCCCTCTTCCTTTTAACTGAACTTTGAGCTCTTTGAGAAAGAGGCTCTGGCTCTTGCCATTAATCCTGCACCAGGGACAGTGAGCGGGATGGGAGGGGACCAAGCAATGGGTGGGGACAGAAGGTGAGACAGTTGGGGCAACAAGAAGGGTCGGGTCCTGAGGACCAAAGCACACTCCCCTTTGTTGGCCTGGCCCCTCGAGGCTGCGGGACATCACACGGAGGGGCTGGGCTGATGGAGTCAGGCTTTGGAGTCCAAGAGGAGAAGGATGGCTCAAGGTCAGCCCCCCTGGACCATGGAGATTGTGTCCTTCCTCTTCCCCATAGCGAAGTCCCTCCTCCAGGCAAACCCTATCTCTTTCCCCTCTCAGCAAAGCTTCTAGGAGAATCTACATAGCGGCTCCACTGTCTCACCTCCTACCTTTTCCTCTGACAAGTGCCATCTGTCTCCTGCATCCCCTCCACCAGTGCAGTGGCTCGGCCCAGTCCTCTCGCCCTAGGTGTCACCATAGCACTGGTGCTGGGGTCACCTGTTCCTCCTCCTGATAACTTGCTCCTTTCTTAGTTTGCCTCAAGCTGCAAGGTCCAGGCTTGCACCGACTGGCACTTCCTGATCATCTTCGTCTCCTTCTTCTTGGGCACCTAAGCAGGCCTGCCCCCGGGCTCTCTGTCCCTCTGTCCAGTAGGGACCTCGCCCAGTGGCTGGCAGATGATTAAAAACATTCCACTTTAGCCCTGGAATTTCCCTGCTCCTGACATGTATAACTGAACGCCTGCTGCCTTTCTCCCCTGAATAGCTCCCAGGCTTCTCACACTTAACAGGGGATATAAGCTCTACCACAAAAGCCTGCTCCTCCTCTGGGGCTGCCGACTGGATGAACAGCACCATCATGCCCTCGGCTGCGAAAGCTGGAGATGGGGAGTCATGGAGACTCCATTCCGCTGTGCTGTTTCCCATCTGAGCCCGTGCCAGCACAAGGTCGTTCTCCCTACTTAATATTTCCTGAGTTCCTCTCCTCTCTTCCTCCCCACCGCTAGTTCTCGTGCCTGAAGCACCAGCTTCCCGGTGGGGCTTCCTGCCTCTTCTTCTAGAATGTTCTGGAATGTTCTTCTAGACATTCTCCTGCTTGGATAACCTCAGTAGCTGCCCATTCAGTCCAAACTCCTCAGGCTGGCATTGGGGTTCCTGCTAGTCCTGACCTGATCTTCACCATGATCCCATTATTATTTATGCTTGTCAAAGTTGAGTCCTCCCTGTTCCTCATACTTTGGTCTTTGTTCCAGCTGTTTTCTCTGCCTGAAATATTCTCCCTATTTTTTTTCTACCCTCCACAATCCAAATCCTGCCCATCCTTTAAGGTTCAGGTCAAAGCCTCTGCTCCAGGTTCCTCCTGGGGTCCCGGCAGCCATGAGGACTTCTCCACCTCCAGAACCCCAGTGCCTCCTGGTTGTCCTTGACTGTAAGGTCCGTGTTGTTTCATGGCAATTCTTACTAGAAAGACGCACTTGGGTCTGGGGGTGGAGTCTCGCTCCAGCTGCCTGGTGAGGAGGAAGGAACCCAAATGCTGAGCTAGGGCGGGGGCTACATTTGTCCTTTGTGGGGTGGGGGGAACGCTTCTTATAACTGTACCTCAGTTCTGCTCTGCCCCCTACCAGTCCCCATGCTTCAAGAGGGACAACACTCCCACACCCAGGGGGTGGAGTATGACCACCAACATAGCCAATCAGTGATCGCCATTCCACGGCCCCCGGGGATTGGCCAGTCGGAACCCAGGCTGCCTGGAGACTTTCTGGGGGATTCTAGAACTGAGGCGTTCTCCTTCCCAGACGCTGGGACCCAAAGCTCTTGAAGCCACCTTATCGTCCAGAGAAGGAAATGAAGGCGAGAGATGGAGAGGAAGAAACTAAGTCCTGGGATGCTATTGTAGCCTCTGAACTGAGCTGCGCCTCCAGGCGGCCCTACCCCTAGGGCCCTTCCAAAGGACAGTACATTACCTTAAACCACCCTGGGTTGGGTTTTCTCCCTCTTGCAACAAGAATCTGAACTGGTACGCAGGGCGAGGAGAGCGGAGCTCCCAGGTGGCCAGTTTCCCGGCTGCGGCACCATCTGCTGGGAGGTAGTAACCATGTGCGCTCCCTGGGCTCCGACCTTGACCAATGGAAGCCGGGCCGCTCCGTGCCCCTGGCCGGCACATCCGGCTCCTGCTGCTGACCTCCCAAGGTCTGTAGGAGTAGAATGAGAACCATCTGGACTGCTGATTGGAGCTGTAGGTTCCAGGGTAGGGCTGGGCCCCTGGAATGTGCACGCTGAGCCTTGAGCCCAGGCCAGAGAGCATGGAGGGCTTGTCAGGGGGCATTGGGTTCCCGCTGGATGATGCACAAGGACCACCGGATTCTATGAGTCACTCGAATGTGGGAGGGGACAGGAGGAATCCCAGATTTTCAAAAGAGAGCCTCAGAGCAGGGAGGAGACCGGGTCCTACCTTTCCCAGGAGCCCTTTGGGAATGTTGCTGGAGAGAGCCTGATCGGAGATTGCTTGGAGGCAAGCACAGGGATTGGGAAGTGCCAGGATGCTGTGGGAAGAGGGTTGGACGCAGGGCCCTGGGGGGATGGAGGGTGAGAGTTGAAATGTTCCTGAGTATTCTTCCCCTAGGAAAATGTTCCTGGCATCTTCTGACTTAGTTAGGAGACTGATAGGGTAGAATTGGGGTGTGGAAGTGGGGACCACTGTGCGGAGCCTTAACTTTCAGTCGGGCCCGGGAAGAATCCCATTGCAGGTTGGGATGAAAAGGACCTCCCTCTCAGCATCTCCCTTGGGAAGACTACTGGGTCCCCATATGAGTGAGGGCGTTGCCCCAGAGACCATCAAGGCCATGTGCTGAGAAGTGGGGGACTTCACTGGGGCTGGAGAGGGCTCTGGAGCCTGGGTGGGGGCCTAGACCAGGCAGATTGCTGGAGGGAGCCTGGAGTAGCTCTGGGTCAGCGTGAGGGCAGGGATGGTGGGGGCAGTCAGAAAAGAGGGTACAGGAGGATGAAAGTGCCCCCTTTGCCCCTGCTTTCCTGCCCCCAGAAGCCTGGGGGCTCAGTTTTGTCCCCTGGCCTTCTGCTCACCAGCTGCCACAAAGCTGGGGAGGAATCTGCTTTACATTATCAGAGGAGCTGCCTCCCCCAGGCATATGGTCAGCAGACCGCCCCCCCCAGCCTGGAGCATCATGGAAAATGTCTTCTCCTGACCCCAGCTCTGGCCCAGCCCCCTGGAGCACTGGGCTCTGAGCTCAGTGGCTGTGCCACACCCCCTCCTCACTGGATGAAGAGGCCTTTCACATGCTTCCAATCTCATCTTGGCTTCACTGAACTGTATGAAAGAGGGAAGGAAGGCACTAGGGGAAGACAAGGGACCCTGGTGGGCTGGCAAAGATGAAGGGTCTCATCCTCTAACCTAGAGAATGAAAGAGATAAAGGGAGGTTTCCTCTGCTTAAAAACCCCTCAATGGCTCCCCAGAGTTCTCAGAACATAGTCCAGACCCCTTAGCCTATCTCTCTGTAAACCCTTCCCCACCTGGCCCCGCTGACCTTCTGCTCTCTCTGGGCTTGGGGCACAGGGAGCCTCCCCGGGCCCCCTGTGTGCTCTGCTCTCTCTCTTTGGGGACTTTGCTGAGCTGCGTCCTCTGCCAGCAGCACTCTCCTCCCCCAGCCTGCTGACCCCACTCATCAGTAAGGATGCAGCTTTAATGTCCCTTCTGATGCATCTTCAGACTTGAGCGCTCCACTCACTCCTCACGTGGCACCGCACACCACCCAGGGCCTGTCTGCTGTCCCCCACTCGGCATCCCTGGAGTGTGTCTCCCTTATTCCCACAGGCAGCTTCTGGCTCTCCCCCACGAAATTAGGGGCATTTCCCCCCATCAGAATGGGGGCTCTCTGAGGACGGGGATTGTACCTCCCTCATCAGATGAGAAGTCCCCAAAGTCTGGGACTGTGTTTTCTCCTGACAGAAGGCTCCCTCAAGACAGAGCCTGTCTCCCCCATCACACTGGGGGTTAAGGGAGTACCGGATCGTTTCTCCTGTCTACTCTGAATCACCCCCTCCGCAGGTGCTCCTCATAGCCCTCACAGGCACAGAGGGGTGGGGGGGATGGAAGGCTGCCCTCTCCTGCTTCCTCTGGTCTAACCCTTGGCTGGGCCCCACTGAACCCTTGCTGTGATCCTGAGACCAGGAAGGTTTATTTGCTCTTCCTTCCAAGAAGAACAAGCCTCCCGTGGCCTTCCCCGGCAACCCCAACCCTGAGCCAGCCCCACCAGAAGACCCAGCCAGGGCCCAGCAGAGGCTGAGCCGCTCTGACCAGCTGCGGGGCCAGCCTCCGAGAGGGGCACAGGCCTGGGGCCGGGAACCCTGCCGCTCCTGAGCCAGGCGGGGCTTGGGGCTCGAAGCCAGGCTGCTGGGAGCCAGGCTTGGGACCTGCCCCCCCCCCCCCAGAGCTGCCAAGGGGGGAGGGGCCTGCCTCAGCACTGTCGGAGCAGCCAGGCCCCTGCCGGGCCATCTGGAGCCGACCCTGTGTGTGTGCTTGTGTGTGGGTGTGAGTGTGCGGCTCCCAAGCCATGTGGGTGGCTGGGAGCTGCGGGGTTATGACCCCACCCTCCTCGCCAGCCTCTGGCTCCCCTGTGGTCAGTTTCACTTCTGATATCTGGTCAAGTTCACAGCTGGCCGACTTCCTGCATGCTCATTTTCACTTTTCCTCGCCAAAACCTGGGGGCAGAGGGGCCCCAACCCCTTCCCTATCCCACTTAAATGAACTTCATGGCTGCATGTGTGGATTTGCTGGGTTTCTGTGAACACTCCCCATTTTGTGGGTTGGGGGAACAATAGGACAGGAACTCACCAAATCAGAAATTATACCTGGGTCCCCCCGCCCCGCCACACATAATCCCCACTGACTCCAACCACGTGCGTTTCCAGAAAATCTCTTCACGCTGCTTTTCTTTCTTTGCTATTATAATGTTCGTCTTTTATGTTTTATGTGTAAGTTTTAGGAAGGCCCAAGAAATGATTACACAGGATGCAAGGGGGAGGTGACAGGGAGTCTGGGGCTCCCAGCTCCCAGCTGGGGGGCCAAAAGGGTTTCATCTCGGCCCAAAGGGAGGTGGAAGGGGCACCAGAACCAAACACATGCTTAAACATACTTGCGGTACCCCAACCCCCTCCCCAGCTGCTGGGGAGGAAAATAAATACACTCAGATCCTGTCTGGCTCTCCAGGTGCACAGGTGAGGGACCAGCAGGTGAGCTCCACCCCCCCATCAGATTGAGGTCACAGAAATGCCATCTACTTACAATGCTCCCAGTCCCTTACACGGAGCTGGGAGATCCGTGGGCGAGGGAGGGGGTGGCCGTCAGCGCACAGCCACTGGGGCTCGGGGCTCGGTCATGCTAAATAGAGGGGCGCCACACTCATTCCAACATCAAGCAAAACAGAACAGGCCAGAGGGGACCTCGTGAGACCTCAAGGCCCCTTTCTGGCACCAAGCTAGGGAACAAACAGTCCCTCACAGGGTCCTCTCAACTTGGGAGAGGCCCTCTGTGGGTCACAGTCTCCCTTGGTTCCTTCTTGCTGCGTTCCCACACTGGTCGGCTTTTCTTCACTGCAGCCGTCGGAGCCCAGCCAAACCCCAGCTCGCAGGAAAAGGAAGGACGGGGGAGCATTCCTCCACGTGCAGGCCCTCGGAAGCCAGACGCCAGCTCAAGCCTCAGCCGTCTTTGGCCTGCCAAACCAGGGGTGAGGGAAGAGGGCAAGCTGAGTTCAAATCCCTTCAGTGCTTCTCTGGCAGCCCAAGAGAAAGAACTTGTGGAGAAAAGCAGGATTTCTCATGGTGCGTGTGTGTGCGTGCATGCGTGCGTGTGTGTCTGTCTGTTTGTCGCAGGTTGGGGGCCCTTGGTCCCTGACCCCCGGGGCTGGCTCTCGGAGAAGACGCTGTGTTCCCCCGGGTCTGTGCCGGGATGGAAGGCACCTGCAGGCTGGGTCACAGGGCGGATGCTGCTGACACGTCTGAGCAGCACTGGCAAAGGGAAGCGGAGCCCTTTTCCACAAACCCCATCTCTGACCGTCATGGATCAGTGCACCAGGGCCCAGGCGAAGCCTCCCATCTCCACACGGGTTGGACAGGCCTGGAGATGGAGGAGGGCAGACTGGATTTGGCTTCAAGACTTTTCCCAGAGGGTTGCGTGCTCCTTCCTCCCTCTCTGCAGGCTCCCTGCCCTCAAGCAAACCTGAGGCCTACACCCCCTAATTCAGAGAGTGGGGGGCCAGCCTATGTTTGTCTTCCGCATTGTTGGGTGGCTTTGGGCAAGTCGTTCCCTCTCTCTGGGCCTGACTGTCTGTCCTGTATGCAAAACAAGGGGGTAGAATGAGACTTCAAAGCCCCCTTCCAGCTCTGACAAGCCTCTGGTCATCTTCATGTCGGGCCAGAGAGGAGGGTGAGGGGGCCTGAGGGAGGACCTAGGCCACAACGATGGTCCCTCATTCCCCCAGTTCACAGTGTAGAGCCCATGGTTCTGATTCCTCAGTCTCTCTCTTTGAGTCTCTGGGGCTTTTTCATCATCCCCAACACCGCCCTCGGTGTCAGCCCCCCAGGCCTGCTGCGGTAGGAGGAGCTGGCCCACCTAGAAGTGTAGGGAGAAGGGAGCCGAAGATGTGAGATGTGATGCTTAGGGCAGCGGTGGGAGAGGCATCAGGGGCCCTTCTGGTGCTGGAGAGAGTGATCAGAAGTGATGGGGCCACACGGGAGCAGGGACAGGGCGGTGGTAGAGGGGCCCGGGCTCCGCGGCCCTGCCCAGAGGAGCTCAGCTCTGACGCTGGTCTGTGGGGGCGGCTGGAGCATCAGTCGTCGGAATGTGGGGGCAGGGCAGGGGCTCCCGGGGCGGCTCACACCGGGGACGTGGCCGTGGACTCGCTACACAGGCTCTCAACGATGTCGGCTCGCTGGATGCGGCGCAGGGCAGCCAGGAGGGCGTCGAGCGTTGCGCTGTCCTGGGCGGCCCAGCTGGCAAGCAGGGCTCGGACAGGGCAGGCCTCGTGGGTGAAGGAGTCTATGTGCTCAGGCTGGTAGCCCAGCTCGCCTGCCAGGTGCCGCCAGGTGTCCCCCGCAGAGCTGTTGAGCAGCTTCTCCACCTCCTCCCGCTTGGCCGGTGGCAGACTGCTGTAGAGACCTCCATCCCCCTTGAGGGCTGCCAAGAACCCAGGAGGCATCAGAAGCTATCCACCAGAACCTCTTTTCCCTACAGTGGGCAGTGGGTCCCTGGGGTAAGACCCAAGAAGGCCTGAGCCACTTCTCCCCGGGGCGGGAGGGCACGGAACCCCCTAGGCCTGGAGGCAGAGGTCCTGGATGGCGGGCTGGGCTGTGGGGGGACCTGGCGGTCCTGACTCACCTGCCCTCTCACCCACAGCGTCAGCACTACCCCCGCATCTAACCTGGTCCTCATACTCATCCCCACCCTGCAGCAACTGGGCACGAACAGGGGAAGCATACCACTCAGTCCCAGACTCCACCACTGCAAGTCCTGGAGCTGGGCTCTGGGCCACTAATTAGGGCCCATCATTAACTACTTGTTCCCCAGAAGTCCAGGGCAGGAGGCTAATTGCAGCCACTTTGGGGAGTAATTAGCCCTAGGGGGCACAATTAGCTTGATGAGCCTGGATGCACCAATTTGTCCAAAGCTCCCCCCTCCCACGTCTCTTTACTCGAAAGACCGCCCCTCCCTGATGGCTCACCCTGCTTCTCCCATCCTGCACAGACTCCCCGTTCCCTGTGAGCCAACCCTTCCCGCAGTCCTCTTTACCGTCTACCCTTCCTTACTCCTTTCCTCCCTACCTCAGTTCCACCAGTCCCCCCACCCCCACCCCCGGGCCTCACTGCTCACCCTGGCCTGCGGCTGTCTGTGTGTGGGGCTGCTGGTCGTGCAGGCTCTGGCTGTCCACCGAGATGCCGCTGTCACTGTGGAGCTTCTCTCCCTCCGGCGGGGGGGTCTGGTTCACGGGCCGGCTGTTGGCTCCTTGCTTGTTCTGCTTGCAGCTGTTCCACCTGCAGCCAGAGGACAGGCCCAGGGTCAGGGGGCGCGGGCCCGCATGGGCCAGGTGCCTCAGGGATCTGTGCTCTGATGTGTAGGGGCCGGGTCCCTGGCAGGTCCCCAAGAACACCCTCCTCCCAACCAGAGCACCTATGGTTCTTCTTCCTCTCCATCTCCGCCTGCCCCTGGCCTGTACCAAAAGCACCGTGCGGGCAGATCGACTCTCAGAGTTCAGGGCTCGGTACTCGCCGCGAAGGCTCAGCAGAATGTTTGCAAAATGAATGGTGCATCCAGTGATTTCTCAGGAATTCCACTGTTCCCAGTCCACCCTGCTAAACTCCTCCCACAAGTGTGCAGGGCTATATACCAGGATTTCCTCTGCTATTATTAGCAATAAGAAAAAGCTGAAAACAAATCGAATGTGCATCAAAAGAAGACTGTTCAAATAAATTAGGATCCATCTGTATACTGCATGAGCGGTTATAATCAGATAATCTATATGTCCTGGGGAAAGCTCTCCCAAGGGAGATTAAGTGAAAAGAAAAGTTGTAGAGGATGGAGAGTGGGGGCCCACTGATGCTTTAAAAAAAAAAAACCCTCTGTGTGTTTACATATAATGATAAAAAGTTTTATGCACATGTGTTTATAAAGGCACAGAAAATGGTTGGAAAGAATCCATTCCAAACAGATTCCAGTGAGGAGAGGTAGGATTTGGGGAGATAAAAGAGGGCTTTTACTTTTCGCTTTTTAAGGCATTGGTCTTGTTTGCATTTACCCAAACAAGCATGTATTACTTTGAAGATTTTCTTTTTAAGGATGGAAAACGCACTGAAACATTTAAAACACTTTCCAGGGCCATCTGGGTGGCTTAGTCCGTTGAGTGTCTGACCCTTGGTTTTGGCTCAGGTCGTGATGTCAGGGTTGTGAGATGGAGCCCCGGGTCAGGCTCCAACCGCAGCGTGGAATCCGCTGGAGATTCTCCCTCTCCCTCTCCTTCTGCTCCTCCCCCAGCTCATGCTCTCTCCCTCTCTCTCTCTCAAATAGATAAGTAAAATCTTTAAAAAATAAGTAAATAAGTAAAACTTCCTGAAGTTCTTGCACGTCCTGAATTTC
>PITA01001076.1:55985-216572 GCA_004023965.1 Spilogale gracilis
CCCCCCCCCCCCCCCCGCCCGGCACAGGGCAGCTAGTTGTGAGGATGAGCATGGTTTGGGATTGACTCTAAAAAGTGTGTGAATTTTCAGGTCAAGTTCAAAGCAAAACCCTCCTTGAGAGCAAAGCTCCTGTTCAGTCCCCCTTACCTCTTGAAGGCAATGTAGGCCACCAGGCCCACAACCACAGCAGCCAGGACGGAGCAGTAGACAGGGATGAGGTTGTCGGTGGTGCCTCGGGTCACTACGGGCTGAGAGCTGCCCATCACTGTGGTCCCCTCATCTGTCACTGTGCTGGCTATGACATCTTGCTCTGGAGGTCCCTTGGGCTCCTCGGTGCTGGGGGCAGTGCTGTCTGAGCCCTCTGGGGGTGTGGACCGGGTAATCCAACGGCCAGGGATCTCTGGGGGAAGGATTTACAGGAGTGAGGGCCCGCTCCCTCCCCACCAAGCCCCTCCCCTGCCCTTCTGATCCCCTCCAGCTCTTCTTCCCCAGGCCCTGCCCTGTGCCAGGCCATTACACACAGGGCTGAGGGCTGGGACTATGTGTATGAGTCATGATGGTGGAGAAGAGCAAGGGCCTGGGTCCCCTTTGCTCCGTCACTGACTTACTATGTGACTGTGGACCAGTCCCTCACCTCTCAAGACCTCAAGTCCCCATCTATAGAATGGGGATGCTAAGATGCTAAGATGGTCTCCAAGCTCCCTTCCATCTGAGGTGCAGCTGGGACCCCTGGACTCTATTTTGCCTCCCTGGGTACCCAGCAGTCTGGCATGGAGGCAAGACACAAAGAAAAGTGGGAACCAAGCAGCCTGGAGTTGGAATCACTCGGGGAAAATGTCGTACCCTGCCTCATCCCAGTTTGTCCCAGTGGCCCCAGTCGTCCCGGTCCTAGGGAAGGATGACTGTACCCAGGTCTGGACAGAGAGACACATCCCCGCAAACCACCTCCCCAAGAACTGGCACACGGCCTCCCTTCTGGTCTCTGATGTCCTGGCTCTCGGCCAGGGTAGGGGGTGCCCATCTGGCTGGCTTCCCTCCAGCCGGTCCCTAACCAGCAGCTAGCCTGTTTCCTGCCGTGTGTAGCCCCCAAACCAAACCACCTGATCTCGCCACCCAGAGAAGACCTCATAGGGTAGCCCCAAGCCTCCCTGGGTGGAAGCAGACTGTTCATGGGGAGATGGCGTCCAAAGAAGGGACTGCTGCTGCCTGAGGGGGGAGGTGGGGACTGTACCTTGCCACCCACTGAGGCCCTTTCAAGTCAGTGGCCACTGCCAGCCTCCCTGACAGGGGGCCTGGCACCTCCTGGCACCAGTGGGTGGGATTTTCCATTCTGCCGCCCAGCCAGGGGCAGTCCCAGGGGCTGTGAGCTCCGGACGGCCTGAGGGTACCTGTCTGGGCAAAGTTGCCTCCCCATCTGTCCTCACTTCCCACGCCTGGGGCAGGGAGGGGAAGCAGACAGGATGTGCCAATGGGGTGAGGGGGAGGCATTCTGCTCCCTAGCTCCACCCCACCCCACCCCCCGTTTGCCCACCCAGGTTGGGGTGGAAGCTGCCCCCTGGTCTCTCGGGGCTCCGCAGCTCAAGATGAAGATGGTTCAAAGGCCCCCATTTTCAGCACCTCTGAGGGGTAAGGGCCCCAGATGTGAATCTGGAATCCATCTGGCTCGCATTAGAGAGGGGGCTTCCAATGTGTTGCCCCACCTTCCCCCTCCCCCAGCTCAGCCCTGGGGGACAGGGGTAGGGCGGGAGATGGAGACACAGCCCCAGACAGCGTACAGACTGGGGAGGGTCTTCTCTTGCCCTGCTGGGAGACTGGGCAATTGGACTGGGCTAGGACCACCTCACACCCCAGAGCCTGAGTATGTTGCGGTGGGCGGTGGGGGGGATGTTCATGAATCACGCCATCACAGAAATTCCAGAAATCTCAAATGGGAAAGATTGACAGTGGGCATTAAGGGACAGACCAGTCTGAAGACAGGGCTGTCCAGAGCCCTTTCTCCTCATCTCTCCAGTCCCCTCTGGGGCAGGGTTGGGAGGGGGGGGGACAGCAGGATGAGATCCAGATGTGGCCATGTCCACCAGCATTCCAACCCCCTAAGCCCTTGGCAAGTCCTGACAGCCATTTCCGGAATGGGAGCTGTCAGACTTGGGGGTGGAAAGAGGGACCAGGTTACTCCTAAACCCAAATTTCACTGGGGCAGGGGGTAGGAGGGGAGAGACCCCAAGGCTGAGTGAGTCACCATGTTGACACCTGAAATGTATATTCAGGGAAATACAAGGTACTCAAGGGGGTGGGCAACCAAACCAGGCATCCAGTTCCATTTCCTGAAGCATTCCCTCTGTTGGAGCTGACATTTAACCCCTCAGAGGCTAGAGCAGAGCATGGATGGAAGAGGGGCAGGGATAAACACAGCCGTAGGGGTACCTTCTTCCTTTGGGACAGCTGGGCCATAGGCTGGTATGTGAGATGAACCTGTGAACACGTCCCAGGGCGGGATCCACCACCCACCCCCACCCCTCCCCCAGCCTCCCCCTTTCTTTGCTCTAATCGTGCCCTTGGCTAAGTCATCTACTGGCTGGTCCAGACTTGCCCAGGACTGTGCTGCCCGCCTGCCAGCTGCTGGAACTCCCTCCCTGCTCTGCCCTGTGCCTGACGCCACTTGCCTGTCTCCTGGCGAGGGCAACCACCGGAACCACTATGCTCTGGGCCCCACTCCCCCCACTTCTCCCAACCCCTACGCAGGAAGTTCCACATACAATTGCTGGCTTCAGCCCAGTTTAACCTCCCTCCCCACCTTGAGCCCCAGAGCCAGTGATCTCAGGATGTGGAAGGCAGGCATGCTCCCCATGGCAGGGCATCTGTCTCCCCCATCTGACTGGAGACTGACTGAAGGCAGAGGCTGTGCTGCCTCCACCAGAATGGGGGACCTCCTGGGAACTAAATGCTGGGACAAGGTCTACCTCATCAGACTAGGGCAAGGGCTGTCTTTTCCTGTCACACTTGGGGCTCCCTGAAGGAGGCACTGGTTGCTTAGAGTGAGGGCACCCTGAGGGAGAGGTCCCAAAGGGAAGGAGCTAACTAGGTGCCCAGCCACAGGGGGATGGACAGAAAATAAAGGCACTGTCCCAGGAACTGGGCGCATTCCTTGGGGCCCCATGCCCAGATAAGGTGAGTGCACCCAGTTCCTACCCACCCTGGGGCCAACAGGCCCCCATGTGTGCCTGTCTCCTCCTCGGGCTCCTGAGCCCTGGGTCTGCTGCTGCCCTTCTTCCTCTGCGCCCACCACCTCTTTAGCATTCCCTTGAGTCCAACGTCATCCTTGGCTAAAGGCTAACAACCATTGTTGACCCCGCCCCCAAACAACACCAGTTAAAGTGGGACAGCCACCTTCCCTAACCCATGACATCGCTGAAAACTGTATGAGCAATAAAGAAACAGGCCCAGAGACAAGAGTGACTTCCCTACCATCATTCAGCTAGTGACAGAGCAAGTTTCTTCCCGCATCCCAGACCCATAAACCACTGCAGACCCAGCCAGGCCTCCCAAGTAAAGGGTCCCAACTCCTGAGGGTCCTCAAGCCCCCTTTCCCAGTCCAGAGAGCCTGCTCCAGGATCAAACATGCCCCTCACTGTGCGGGGCCACAGCTGGCACTTCCAAGTTGCTTATCTGCTGCCCACCCAATCAGGAGCTGGCAGCCATCGATGGGGAAAGCCCTGGAAACTGAGCTGGAGTGTAGTAGCTGCGGCCTGGGAGGAGGTTGGGGGCTTTCCAAACACGCAGCCCACGGAAGGACCCAGTGAGAGGGGTCCTTTGGGCCTGGGGTTTCGGGGAGCCTCCCCCTGACCTCCCCTCCCCAACCCTGCTGCGCCTGCCTGGCCCTCCCCGGCCCCCAGGGGGCGCCCTCTGCCCGGCACACTCACCCTCGCACTCGGCGTCGGCCCAGCGCGTGCACTCGCGCAGCTGGCGCTCGGTGTCCTCGCACACCGTGCAAGGCAGGCACGGGTCCACGTGGTTGGCCTCGTCGGAGTACGTGCCGTCGGGACACTCCTCGCACACGGTGTTCTGCCTGTCCTGGCACGAGAACACGAGGCCCGAGCCCGCCTCGCACACGCGGCACGCCTCGCAGCGGCCGGTCGTCTCGTCCTGGTAGTAGCCATAGGCGCAGCGGCACACGGCGTCGTCCGCCTCCACGCACGGCGCGGACATGCTCTGCAGGCCCACGCACTCGGTGCACGGCTTGCACGGCTCGGTGGCGCTCACCACGTCCGAGAAGGTCACGCCTGAGGGCAGATGGACCACAGGGCAGCTGGGGGCGTGGAAGGTCGCCGCCTGCCCCCTGGGCACCTGGGACACAGGGGCCCCTCCCCAAACCCCACCCTCCTCCCTAGGGAACCCCGCATCTGTGAGATCTGTAGGCGGCTTCAGCGGAAGAAGGAAAGGGGCCAGAAGCCCTGGGTGCCCGAGGCCTGGAAGCACTGATGCAGGGCTTCGCGGTGTAACCCAGCTGGAGCCTGGTACATTTCTTGGCAAATTCTCTTCAAGAGTTCCCAGCTCTGCACCCTTGTTCCCAGCGTGATTAAGGAATAATCTGAGCGTGGTTCCCACCCAGCCCTCCCCGGGGGCCAGAGCTGGGTTGTGAACCCAACTGCGGCGCCCCGGCGGGCCTTCACGAGGGAGCCTCCCGCCTCCGCTGCCCTTCTAGTCCCCTCCAGGCAGGTGGGGGCCCAGGTGTGGCCTGACCAGGGTTAGACCGCGGAATTTCCCACCCAGGGCGCTACCCCGCGCTGCTTAAGGGCTTGGCTCTTGAGGGCGGGGGTGGACTTCCTGACAGGGTAACAGCAGGAGGGCTCGAGCTGAGAAAGCAGGGACTTGCCTGCCTAGTCCTCTGCCCTTCCCAATGGCACAGAGGGGAGATTTCCAAGCTCACTCTTGACTCATGCTCTCTTAATAGAGGTGAGGTCTGATGGAATAAGGGGAGGAACGCCAGGGAATGCCAGGGTCCTTCCCTCCGCGTGCAAGGGAGGGGAAGGCACAGAGCCAAATCTTCTCCATCCCTGCCTGCCCAGGTGCAGAACTCTGTGCCAGTCAGAATACAGGAGGGTGTACCCTCGCTCCAACGGCAGAAAGAGCAGGATTTAGGAACTGGGAGCCAGGGAAGGAGGAAGTAGGCAGAATGTGGAAGCAGTTGTAAAGACTAGGATCCCACCAGAAGGAAATCGAGGCCTGGGCCTGCCGTGGATTTAGAGCTCAACCTTCTTTAAGGGAATCAAGAAACCAGATAGAGCACAGAGCCCTTATCTTCGGGGTTGGGCTGGAGAAGCAGATGCAAGAGAAAGAAAGACAGAGAGGAATGAAAAGGAAAGCAGCTGAGGGGGAATAGAAGACACCGCAGGGAAGGGCCTGGGAGGAGACCAGTTTCAAGCCAGTTCTGGAAGAGGATGGAACCCCTGTGTCTGGACCCGAAACCTGCTTCCACCAGGGTTGTTGTTTTTTGTTTTTTGGGCTCTTTTGGACAGAGAGAGACACACAGAGAGAGGGAACACAAGCAGGGGGAGTTGGAGAGGTAGAAGCAGGCTTCCGACCGAGCAGGGACCCCAATGCAGGGCTCAATCCCTGGGCCCTGGTATCATGACCTGAGCTAAAGGCAGACGCCCAATGACTGAGCCATCCAGGTGCCCCCTGCTTATTAGCTGTGTGATGTTTTGGGTGTTTCCTTCACTTCTTTGAGCTTTTTTCCTTCTCTGTAAAACCGAGAATAGTATCTCCACTCATACGGTTGTGGTGAGGAATAAGTGAAATTCTACCGTAAAGCACTAGACACACCGCAGGGATCCTACAAAGGTTGGACCCCCTGGGGTGGGCAACGGCAAGTCTGGTGAACTTGGGCCCCAGGGGTAGAGTCTGCAGAAAGGACTTCCAAACTTAAACAGCCAAGGCAGGATGTCCAGCTGATACAAACAGGACGATTCTGTCTGGTGGGCATGTGGCTGGGGGTGGGCTTAGTGACACCGGAGAGGGAGACAAATGGGGGGCTGCACATGGGAAAACCAGAAAATTAGTAGAAAACTCCTGAGAGACAGTTTTAGGGGGTGGGAAAAATGTGGTCTTTTTTTTGGCAGAGAATGAAGGCAGGAGTTTAATGGGTTTCCTTGTGGAAACGTTTTGAGGATGGAGGGAAAGTCTGCTGGGGTCTCCAGGGCCATAAAGTGAGCTTATAAATGGGGCCCATTAGCACAGCTGGAAGTGGGGAGGGGAACAGAGGGAGCAAATGGGAGGGAGGACTCCCGCCACTGCCTCCTAGCCGGTCTCCGGCTCCTGTCTCCCTTTCCCTTTCCCAGACCTCCCTTGCCCCAGCTCCTCTACCCCACCTCTTGCTTTGACAGAAGGGACTTGGTTCCCATCCTGGGAGACTTAGGGTCCAGGGCAGAGAGGACCTGGGCAGGAGTCTAGGAAATGAGAGAGGCAAACTCAGGAGGTTCCAGCATAGCCTACGGTTGGCCAACCCTGCCCTGGGACAGAAACCCTGGCTGGCCAGGCTAGGTGGCCAGATGGCAAGGTAGCAAAAGAATTACAAGATGTCTGGCCTCCCCATCTAGGCCCAGGCCTTTCCCTGCTGTAGGATGGACTTAGATGATTCACAGGTATGGAGAGGGGATAACTGTGTGTCTGGGAACACCAAGGAGCTATTGGGGTTGCCTGGTAGATAGGCTGTGTTGGGGGGAGGGGGGATGGTAGAGAAGAATCCAGAGGTCAGACTAGGCAGATGGGTTTAGTGTTCCTAGTTCCTGGGACAACCGGCTGGCTCAGTTGGTTAAGTGTCTGACTCTTAGTTTCAGCTCAGGTCATGATGCTAGGGTTGTGGAATCGAGCCCTGCTTCAGGCTTTGCGCTCAGCGGGGAGTCTGCTTAGGACTCTCTCTCTCTTTCTCCCTCTACCCCTTCCCCCTGTGTTCTCTCTCTCTCAAATAAATAAATAAATCTATTAAAAACAAAAAAAGAATGGGCGCCTGGGTGGCTCAGTGGGTTAAAGCCTCTGCCTTTGGCTCAGGTCATGATCTCAGGGTCTTGGGATCGAGGCCCACATCGGGCTCTCTCCTCAGCAGGGACCTGCTTCCTCCTCTCTCTCTGCCTGCCTCTCTGCCTACTTGTGATCTCTCTCTGTCAAATAAATAAATAAAATCTTTTAGAAGAAGAAGAAGAAGAAGAAGAAGAAGAAGAAGAAGAAGAAGAAGAAGAAGAAGGGTAGTTCCTAGTTCCTATACCCTTGCTCCTATCACGATTAAAGAAGATTCTCATATAGTTCCCACCAGCCCCTCTGGGTGGGCAGTGCATGCCAGGTAGAAGGCAGGACATGACTCTAGTCAGGGAGAAAAGGGAGAAAACGTTTCTGGGCAAGAAAAGAGCACTGAGTCTGTGGCCTGAAGGCAGCAACTTAGGCTGGGGGCATCCAGCAGGGACAGAGAGTCCTGGGTCAAAAACGCACAGAATTCAGTCCCCAGACCTGCCATCCTTCTGAAACCTTTAGCAGCAGCCTCAGAAGATGAGGTTCTCTCCCCTTCCTGAGGAAATCCCAGGTAGGACGGGCCAGTAGCCCTCCCCCACTCCCATCTGACACCACCCCACTCCTGCTACCTCTGGGAAGCTCTGCTGCTTTGATCAGAGCCAGGGAAGAGTGGGCCTGGGGGGAAGGGTAGCCATACCCTCCCAGGATCCCCCAAGGTCAATTTCCAGGGCAGCCAGGACTTGATCCTCCTCCCCTCCCCACAGACATGCTGAGGGTAAGTGGCAGCCATTGATTTTACAGTGCAGATGATATTTTTAGCTGGTCTTAGCATCAGCTACTCCTCCCACCTGGCCACATTTTGCCACCAGGCCTCTGCACCTGGGGGCTGCGAAGGCCGACCCCCCCGGGGGATCCCTCATCATGAGGTCCCCCTCCTCCTTCTGCAGACTTCCTTCAGCCTTTCTCAGCTTCCCTTCTCGCCTCCTGTACTGGGTTGAACCCATTCCGGTGCCCACACAGAGGTGGGCAGGAGACCCTGCCAGGAGGCAGAGCCCTGGTCAGGCTTCTAGTAGGTGTGCACCTCTCCACCCTGGTGCCCCTCCCATGGCCGCTCCCCTATACTCACTGTCCAGGCAGGGCTCACACACGGTCTGGTTGGCTCCGCAAGCCTGGGCCACCCCCTCACCCAGGTTGCAGGCTTTGCAGCACTCCCCACTGTGGGTGTACAGGCCCGTGGGACATGTCTCTGTGGCACCTCCAACGGACACCTGGGCGGGGGATAGATCGGAAGGTCAGACTGGCAAGAGGAGTGAGAAGGGGTGTCTTCCAAGAGATCAAACACCCCCTCCTAAAGCTTTCTATTGGAACCACCTGGGCTGGGATGAGCTCACCACGGAGGCATTAGGCACATCAAAGCTGGTGGGGAAGAGAGGCAATCAGGCAAGGGGACAGGGCGCCCCTGCAGACTTCTGAGGGTGTGAGGTCAGAGCCCCGGATGATCATGTTCTACAGAGTTCATCTTGGGGTGACGGCAACTCCTGGAATCCCGAGGATACAACACAGGGGGAAGGCGGCCTGGTACCCTGCAGTGGGCCTCTGGCTAGTCAGTACAAGTTACGGCTGGCAAACACAGGGCTCCCCATCAGGGAGGACACTGGAAGCTAAACTCTGGCCCAAAAGCTATTCCCCTGGAGACACAGCTGAGGGGCTCTGTCTACACAGAGAGAAGTCTTTCTCTAGCAAAGGCTAACAGGGCCATCCTCCAGGTCCTTAATTCTACCATTTCACGCATTAAATATTCAATGAGCGGTGTCTGTACCCAGGAACAGAAGGCAGAGGCCTAGGGTCATGGGTTCGAATCCTGACGCTGCCCTGGAGTTCTGACCTGCTCTGCTTTCCCTCTCTGAGTCTTCACCTCTCCTCACCCATGGAGACAGAGACCACTCAGGGCCAAAGCAAAGAGCCGGCCAAATGGCAAGAGTCTGGCACCAAGCAGGGAGAAAGGGCCGCCTATGAGTGATGTCAAAAAGTGGGTTCTTGCACCACCCCGCCACCCAGTTCCACCAGAGTCTGACTTCCAGCCAGCAGCCCTCTCGTCTCCCTGCCCCTAAGCAGCCGGTGGGAACAGCGCTGGAACCAGGGGGAAGGGGAATTCGATTCCCCCCACCGAGGCATCTCTGCTCTTTGCTCATGGATGGAACGATTTAGCCCCAGATTCCCTGGAGGGGGGAGGGGGAAAGAGTGCTGGCCACTTGCTTTATGTTTCTGTTCCTTAAAAAAAAATCCTTCGTGTCTAATAAAACTCCAAGGCCTGTTTCCCTGGCCTCAGACCATGCGGCTCCCATTTGGTATCAAGAGGAAGTATGGGTTCTGGGGTCATGGGACTAGAGAGGAGTGTTAAAGTTCCTTTTGGACATTCCTCTGCGTCCATGTTGGCAAGACCATAGCCAAAAATACTCCCTTTCCCTCCAGTCCTTTCAAATGTCCTGAGGTCTAATCAGGGCTTGGTGGAATGAGGGGGACGGGCAGGTGGGATCAGGGGAGGAGGCAGCTAGTGGTCCTCAGGAGACCAGCAGGGAGGATGAGGGCACCATAGCCACGGAGTCCCTGGGTGTTTGCCACCATCCCCTCCCAGGTGGTAGGAACGCAGGTCTGGGAACATCTGCAGACCAGAAACCAGGAGGGGTACGGGCAGCGGTGTCCCAGATGTGGACTTTCCCCTAGGAGGGACAGCGAGATTCCAGAAGGGTCTGTTTGGATTTCTTTTCATCCTTGAGGGCTCATGCTTAAATGTCACTCTTTGAGGAAGTGATCCTGTGGCATGCACGCTGCCCAGATGAGGCAGAGCAGTCCTGGGACATGTTTCCCCGGTTTACTCGGCTCAACTCGCCTGATGCGCCACAAGGCCTTCCCCGACTGTGAGCTCCTGGAGGGCAGGACTTCAGTTGCCCCAGCGCTTGCTACCCAACCTGTATATTTATGGGATTTCAGAATGTGAAAATACAATAACGACTTCAATTACCTGAACTCCGGGCTGGGGAATGTGCGACGGGGTGCCTTTCTGAATAGCTGAATTGCCCAGGGGTTGAGGATTTGCTGCTCTGATCACCTAATGTTTTTCATTTTAACCACAGTGGCTGCACCCTTCTGATTCCAAAACATACCTTCACAGTTCCCCCATGACTCAGTGATTATTCTGGGCGACAGTACAGTGAAACCCTCGTGTTCTTTATCCCAAATCACCGCACTTTTGTCTCTGAGTTCCTCCGTCAGCCTTTTTTTTTTTTTTTTAGTGTTTCTGTCTCCCTCCTTCCTGTCAAGATATCAGTTGTCAATTTTCACTGCCACCAGAGTGTGACCTGCCATTCTAACTCACTAGGTCATACTGAATGTAGGAACAAGGTGACTAGCCTGGTCAGGAAGGTGCACATGGTGAGTGTCGGTGGGATCTGAACCAGGAGGGGGCCATCCTCTTGAGTGAAAGGCCAGAGCTATGCTGCCTTCTGCCTCAGTGGCCTCCACGGCTCTGGCTCATGGCTTCGAGCTGGGTGTCCTGGGACAGGTAGAAATCTCTCCGTGCCTCAGTCTCTCTATCTTTAGGTAATGGTGACAGCACCTGCCCCATCAGATTGCTGTAGACATCAAGTGAGAAGGTGTTGACACACTTCAGGATGCCTCTGATTTCTTTCCCAAGGTCTTTCTTGCCTCGTTTGTGGCTTCTGGCTGGGTTCCAGTTGGTTGAGATCAGCAGAGAGCTGGGCTATGGAGAGCTGAGGGGGTCAGTCCTCCCCACACCAGCGGCCTCTGCCTGCCCCTCTCCCTCTAGGCCTGCTCTCCCCACGGCAGCCTGTGGTCCTTGCTCTTCTCCCAAGTCTTGCATTTGGATTCCAGGCCCCATAACTAGCCACCATGTGTTTCCTGTGCTTGTTTTATGTGTCCTATTTCAAAACATCCCAGATCAGCTACCTAACAGTCTGGTACTTTGGGGAAGTTCCCAGTCTCTCTAAACCTGCATTTCCCCCTCCTAAAACATTGGGTTGGTAATATTTACTGCTCAGGTTTGTTATGAAAATTACATGAAATAATTTATGCAAGTCTGTCCAGTGTGTAGTAGGAGTTCAATAAATGTTAGTTATCAAATAAGTGTCTTATCTCAGGCAGAGCTGCTGAGCCTCGCAGAAGGCAGAGGGAATGAGGAGCTGTAGTCAGGCCCAAAGAGAAGAAACTACCTAAGAGGAGGGACAGGGTAGACATGTAGAAAGACCCACCAGGAAGAGTCTGAATGGAGACCAAAGGAGAATGGGAATTGCTCTCCTCACAGTTAATTAATTCACACCTATTTCCTAGTTAACAACTGTTCACGCAACACAGAACTAAGTGTTTTCAGTAGACATGGTCCCCAACCCCCTGCCATGGGGGGTCACAGTCCCATGAGGGAGAGGCAATATCACTCCACACAGCTACTCCAGAAGCCAAGATGCTGAGGGAGAAGGACTTGAGGGACTGCCTTCCTCTCCTGTCTGACAGTTGGGGAAACTGAGGCTCACAGAGGCGATTCTGCTAAGTGGCTTAATACCGAGCCCCTGCCACACCCTCTACTGGCCCAGGGTGAGGCAATGTTGGGAAGCAAAGAGGGATGACACGGATTTAGACTTATTGCTCCGAAGTGATCCATTGACCAAAATGACAGACCCACGTGCCTGAAATCTACATTTATTACACTTAATTCATTTCCAATTTGATGGAATGATTTCATCCCATTTCTGAGAATGTTTGCAATCCCCTTGTCATTTCAAGGCTTCCAAAAAACAAAAGCAGAATCACCCTTAGATGAGTTGACTTTTTAAAAAACCTTAACATTTTTTTTAAAATTGGACAAAATAGGGGCGCCTGGGTGGTACAGTCATTAAGTGTCTGCCTTCAGCTCAGGTCATGGTCCCAGAGTCCTGGGATGGAGCCCGCATGGGGCTCCCTGCTTGGAGGGAAGCCTGCTTCTCCCTCTCTCACTCCCCTCTGCTTCTGTTCCCTCTCTCACCGTGTCTCTCCCTGTCAAATAAATAAATAAAATCTTAAAAATATAAATAAATAAAAATTGGACAACATAGAAAACACACCAAAAAGGTTGAAAGAATTTGAAACTATATGAATGTTTCAGGGTGCTGAGCCCTAACCATTCACAACAGTTTCAGCAAAGTGGTTCCTTAGGTGAATGGAGCCATTAGTCAGGGCCATGGGGTAGGAGAGTTTTCAACTACATGGAGGGTCTTTTGAGGTCAATGGAAACCAAGGGAGACGCTGGCACATGTGCTTTACTCCTTCAGAGAGTGGTTGAATTTGGGGTCGGAGACAAGCTAATTACTGAGGATGAGGCCACATGAAGACTTTGACAGGGGTCTGGGGACTATGGGTCTGGGGAAGGAGTTCGTTCCAAATGTGTGGCGCCAAGGACAGGAGACACAGACCTAATATTTAGGGCAAGTGATGGTTATTTAAGGTCCTCCTGTCCCTCCGTGATCTAGAAGGCTGGGGTAGGGTGCATGGTGGGGGGAGACACTGGGACACGGCCAACAAAATAAACTCCAAGGAGAGCATTCTGGGTTCCAACAAGGGCGCCTCCACACACGGACTGGGGGAAGCCTGCTTTCATGCCCGGAAAGTCTGGGAAGTTCAATTCCTTGAACTGTAAAATGGGAATAACTAGATTTACTCTGCGGGGATCTTATAAGGATTAAATGACACAAGAGAAATTACCCAGGGCAGTGCGTGGCACATAGTAGGCACTCAGCCAATTTTATTATTCCCTCCTCCCCACCTCGCACACCCCTCAGCCCCACAGCAAGAATCTAGGCGCGTGAACGAGCCCGAGCTGGTAGAGGGGGGTGGAGACCCCGATTTCCATCCCGGAGCCGCCTCCCCCGCCCAGCCTCTCCCGTCCTCCCATTTGCTGCCCTCCTTGCATCCCTATTAGGCGCATTAGCCAGCCGGCCGGCTCCGGTTACAGACGTCTGAATGACAAAGTGCCTCCATTACCGGCGTGGCCCGCCAGCGGAGCCGCCGGGATGCGCTCCGGTTTCAGCACTCTATCGCTGCGGCCCAGGAAGAAACTCCGACCGCCGCGGTGCGCAGAGCCAGCCCACAGACAGCAGCCCCGCGGTGAGGCCGAGGCAAGAGCCTCAGAGACTGCGGGCGGCCGGCTCTGTGCCGGGGTCCACCTTCCCGAGCCCCCTCCCCTCTTCCTTCGCCTCTCCTCTACTGGGGGGACACTCTCCACATCCATGGTCCGCAGCCCACGCCCTTGCCGCTCCGTGGGCCTCACTGCTGGCAGCCAGAGTTCCACCTCCCCAGTCCAGAAGCATCTCTAACCCTCCGCGTTAGTCAGCAAACGGGCCCATAGTCCCTCCCAAATCTCTGGACAAGCCACAGGTACTCACAGCTCCTGGGGCTGAGCTTCGGGGATGGGGCCAGCGTCCAGAGAGGGTCTCTGCCCACCCCCGCCGCGACAATTCCACCGCCGGCCGAGAAACGCGGCCCTTAAACGGCACTGGGACGCCGGGCTGCCCCCCTACGGGGTAGGAGGGTAAGGGGAGTACAGCGCTGGGAATCAGGCGCGGCACAGCTGGCTAGCCCTCTGGTTTAACTTGGTTGAGATCTTGGCCAAGTCGTTTAAACTCTCAGAGCCTCAGTCTTCCTTCCTGTAAAATGGGGGCTGGGGGTGCAACGCTCAGAAGAGAAATAAAGGTGGCAGGGAGAGTGAGGTCTCCTCTTCTATTGCCAAGCTCCGCGTGGCACTCCGTTCCTGGACCCACACAGGTCACATCTCCTGAATATCTTGGCACTACCGGACGAACTTAGATGCTTAAGAGGACCTGCAGTCCCCTGCGCAGGCGGAATCCGCCGGGTCCGAGCGCCTCCGTCCGGATCCGTGCCCAGAGTCTTCCACCAAAAGCTGGCGGTGGGGAGGGTTGGGAGAGCGGGTGGAAGCCTGGGCGCTGGACCTGTGAGAACTGCGGGCGCCGCGCTCCGGCGGCTTAACTTAATGGGGGGTCGGAGTGGGGGTTCGGCGCGCTGCCCCAGTAGCGCCGGCAGCCGCGGATGGCACTGCGCCCTTGCCTCTCAGCGCCCCCTGCGGGCAGCTTCGGCTGCCGCGACCCCGGGCTGCGCACCGCCGGGACCCTCCTCACCCGGCGAGTGCCGGCGCTCTGCACCCTGAGACCTGGCTGCGGCCAGACGGGTGGCACGATGCCCACTCCACCCCTTCCGGTCCCCCGCGCGGCTTCAAACCGCGAGGATGAGCGCGTCGGAGGAGCCCGCGGGTCGCGAGGGAGGCGGGGAGCCGGTTCGCCCCGGCGAAGTGGGCGCTCCCTTTCCAGCCTCGGATCCCCAGCCGCAGTTCCCAGACTGGGCGAGGCCGCGAGAAAGAGCGCGCCACAGGCGCGGGAAACGTCCGTCCCTTTGCTCTGTCTGCTAGTCCCACTGTCCCTCGGCGGGCAGGCGTGGCCCCGACCACTTCAGGGTCCGCTCTCCCTGTTTTCGCCTCTTTCATTTTGCTGGTATTTCACTCCCTCGCTGTCGTCCTTCTCCTGCCCATTTCTCTCCCTTTGGGCGACCCTCGCTCCCCGAAGCTCTTCCTCCCACGTCCCTCCCCCCTATTGTCTGGCTGGCCCTCATTGTCCGATGCCCGGTCCCCTCGGCCTCCAGTCCCTCCGACCTCCCCCATTGTTCTATCTCCTTGTCTCTGGTTCCTCGCCCCAGCCCCGCTCGCCCCTCGTATCTCTAATCCCGGTCCCATTCCTCAACCTGGGTTCCGTCCCACGACCCTCCAGAGATCAAGATGCTCAGGAGGAAAGTCGCTTTGAATCCCAGCATCCAAACGCCCTCTTCAGAACCCAAACAACCGAGAGACCCCCCTCTCAGCTCCTCCATACGCACCCTACGCCGTACCTGAGGACCCGCATCCATGTGCACCTCTCTCCCTCATCCCTACTCTCGGTCTCAGGCTCGTCCCTGCGCTCTGGGAACCCCAGACGCTCCTCCGTGGATCCTGCCTGGCAGCGGAGCTCCTCTCCCGCCATCCACCCCCAGCATCTGGGACCCCAACGCTCCGTTCTGTTTTCCCTCGGGGAAACCTGAACCCACTGGGGTTCCAGTCCGGGAAGAGGGCGCGGGCTGTCCTCCCGCTAGCACTCACCCCCAGGAGCAGCAGCAGCAGCAGGCGCGGCCCGTCCATGGCGCAGCCGGAGGCACCTGCCCCCATCGCCTGCCTCCCGCGGCAGCGCTCGTCTTCCAGTTGAGTCCGCTCCGCGGACGGATAGGGCTGCGCGGCGCTGCGCTCCAGCGCCCGCCCCCCAGAGCTGGCCGAGGCTCCGCTCACTCTGGCTGCGGGCGGGAGGGGTTGGGAGAAGCCAGTGCGGCGGCCCCGCCTCCTCCCCGCCCAGCCTGCCCACCCCCGGAACCGCGCCCGCCCGCCCCGCCGCCTCCGGGAGGGGAGAGGAGGGGAAGGGAGGGCTTGCGGGGAAATGCGCGCCCGCGCCCCGCTGCCGCTTTTCCGCGCCCGAGCCCTCGGAGCCTCTCCCGACTCCGCCCCGGTACCCAGTGCCTGGTCCACGCTCGCGTGCGTCGCTCCCGGATGCTGTGGGCTCGGGGACCAGGGCATCCCCTCTGCGGCTGCCGTTCCTCTCCGCTGCAGACCCCTGCAGTGTTCCCTCTCTTACCGGTCTTCCTCAGCCTCAAGCTTCTTCCCGGGGGCCCTGTTCCCTACCCAGCCGCTGTCAGCCAGAATGCCCACTACCCGCCCCGCCCTTCATCTCCTGGTCCACACCAGACCCCTCTATCCCTTCCCAGTGCGAAGTCCTAGGGGAAGGGAAGGGGAGGAGTAGCAGATGGCCTGACCCGACAGTGCGCAGAAGGGGCGTTAAGGTGGAGTCCATCCCCATATCATCTGAATTCTCAAAAGATGGGTTTGAAGGGGTAACAGGTGTGCATACAGACATACGGACACACCCACTCTCAAGCTCACATATATATGTGCTTACCAACTGATGTGTTCACACCCCCTCGTGCACACATGTGTTCTACACGTGCGTGTGCACCTACACACTCCTGCACATTTGCACACTGGTTGCACATGTGGTCATAACATTCAAACACTCACCTACACGCTCACACGTGCATGTGTCCGAGTGCAATCACCTTCACGCAAGCCCTCTCAGTCTGTCACAAGTGCACATGCATTTATGAACATGCACACCCATACACAAACTCACAGTTAGAGCCTCAACAATACAGCCTTCACTAAACTGTATTTCCATAGGCTTATGAGCTCCCTGCAGACAGGGATTGTGGTTTCTTATCTGAATGCCTGGTACATAGCAGGGGTTCAGTAAAGGCCTGTAGAAGGGAATAAAAGGAAAAGTGGTTGGATGGACTCACATCCATGTAGCATGTACCAGGTAAGCATATCCAGGACCACACTCGCCATGCCCTAGAAACCACAGCAGGTCCCAGTCGTGGGCCTCTGGGGACCTAGGGACAGTACCAGCAGGCTTTCGGTGGGAAGCACCCCCACCTCAGTGCTTATTCCCTGCCTGTCATCTCCACCCCTTTCCTGGTCTCCTGGCAAGGAGGCCATGGAACAGAGAGCTTATAAGGGACAAATCTACAAAGCCCATCCCCATACCCCGATCTTGGCCGTGTGCAGGTCTCAGTTATGACTTAGAAAAAAAACTGTACTGCCCTCCCATGTTACAGGAAGAGGGGAAGATCAAGTGTACTTGCAAAGTGAGCATCTAAGCAGTTGGTAGGTGATTCCATAGATCAGCTGAAGCTCATTTATGCATTCATTGGGGGGCGGAAGGTGGGGGAAGCTGCCCTATGAAACTCTTTCTTGTGTATCCAACAAAGTCCCGGGGACAGCCTCAGAAAAAAACAGGTGGACATCACTGTGTCCTTGATCATGAGCACGGACAACCCACCCCGTCCAAGGCCAGGCTGCTAGCCCTTCTTCAGGAATCCCTGAGGAGTCCCTCTCCCCAACAGGGACCACTTCTAAACTGTCTCTTCCTCCAGCGGCTTTTACAGCTCTGCCTCTCCCTTTCACCAAGTTCATGGACGGCAGGAAGGGCCAACGTTAGTACTAACAGAGGCATCGAGCTGCTTACTACCAAGGGTATCGACAGTGTGGCATTAATTTAAATACTCCTGTTATTAATTTATGATCCCAGTTACTATTATTGCCAAGGTTATCCATCTCAACACGATTTAATATGACCCGCACTACCATGGCTGGGCCTGGGTTATTAATAATTTCCATGGTCTTGATCATTTAAGCCTTACTCGAACAATTACAAACAGCAATTGTTACTATTATTAGCAGTATTTCTATGATTAAGCTCAAGCGCAAGACCACGATGGAATGCTGAGAGCTGGCGGGGAGAGAGGCTGCAAAGTGCTGGGGGAGAGAGAGAGCTCCGAACCCGAGAGTCAGATAAGCCTGGCTGTAAATGCCTACATACTCTACCCCCCACCCCGCATCACTCACCTCCCTACCCCGTGTCTTAGGTGAGTTATGTCGTCACTCTCAGACTCAGTGTCTTCATCCATCAAGTGGGAATGTCTTTAGAAAGATCTTGAATGAGCACAGTGAAAAACAAATGAGACAACATAGTGTTCATCACGAGGAGAGGCTTGAGCTCTTCACACTTTTTTGGCACATATTTATTAAGCACCTACTGTGTGCCCCACACTGTTGGAAGCACTGGAGCTGGTGTTCCAGTGTGCTGGGTATCTGATGCAAAGCCTGATTTAATAATGTGACACCTTGGCTTGGTCGTGGTGTAGATAGCATGGCTGTGGTCAGGATATTCCTTTGCGGGGACCGTCACTGTCATGACGACTGTTGCCATCATGGCCACCTATACCAACACCATCACCGTGACACTAACACGACTACCAGAACCACCACAGCCACCACCGCCATCACTCCCACACCCACAATCCTCCCTGTCACTTCTGTGACCACCACACAATTGTCACCACCGTCGCCCAGCAGGGAGCCCCGTGCCTTATCAGGGCAGGATCCTTGGGTCTGTCCTCTTGCCTTGGAACAATATAGGAGGCCCTAGGGAGCCACTGGCAGCCTCGGCTTGTGACTCCTGACCCCACACACCAGTGTCTTTCAAAAACTTCTCCCTTGACCCAGCCTCTGGCCCCAACCCTTGGCACGCACAGCCAACGGCAGTGGGATGGGGTGTGGGGAGTGGGCTCTTAGAAGCTGACAGCACGTGAGATCAGAAAGGCAGAGCTGGGGGGCAGCCGCTTTCATTGGAGGGTCCCCCAGAACCATTTCCTGTAACAGCTGCACATATAGTGGGTCCTGCCCCCACCACACACACTCCAAGTCTTCCTGGACTCACGGTGAGCCTAAGGGGAGAGAGCAGAGAATGTCAGTGTCAGCTACATGGGCTCGGAGTGGCCCGGTGGTCCAACTGCATCTTCAGACGTCAGAATGGGAGGGGTCTGGCCCTCCTCCATGTACCTTGCCACCCCTCCATCACCCTCTCTCCTCAGGAAGGCAAGCTCTTAAAACATGATCCCTGTCCCCCAGTCCCATTGGGACCCCTCACCTCAGGCCCCCCGAAGGATGTCACTCACAGCTCCCTGTACGCATCCCCAGCAGTCCCTGGGGAACCACTCTGCCTCCCCAACCAGACCATGAGAACTCACATCTATGGAGACATCCTATGAGTGGGGAGAGCCACACTTTATCTCCTTTAATCCCCACTGTCTTCCCATGAAGGAGATGCTGGCACCACCTTTTTATAGATAAGAGATTGAGGCTTGAAGGGGTTAAGCCACTGGTCCCAGGACCACCCCACCCCCCGCCCCACCCCTAACCCTCTGGTCCTGGTCCCTCCAGCTCTCCATTCCTGCCCCTCCAGTCCTCACCCAGAGTTGGGGAGCTAGAACCTGTCTGTCAGAGCTGCTCTACTCTGGCCCTCCATGCTACCTGCCACTCACGTGCCCCCTCCTGACACAGATTCACAGAACCTGGGCTTGCCGGGCTGGTAGGATGGGTGGAGGCAAGCCAAGGGGTGAGCTTTGTCTTGTAATCCAAGACGTGATTTTGAAGCTCACTCAGTGAGTGCTCCCTTTTCCTGCTTTGGGGGAATCACCTCCCCTATCCCCCAGTTCCAGAGACCAACCAGAGAAGGGGTGAAGGGAGATGGGCAAGAGGATGACAGTTTCTGAGGGGGAGGGAAGGAAGGAGGAGGTTGCCGGGCCTCCCCCAGCTGCAGCGCATCTGCCCTGGGCAGGCTGCCAGGCAAGGTAAGTGAAACCCGCTGCCCCCCATTAGGAGCTGACTCGGTGGCTTTGAAGCGTGATGAAGTGATTACCTCTGGGCCGCCTCCTGGGCTGCTAGGGGGTCCTGACCAATGAGTGGGGGAAGGCGGGGCCCTGCTAGGGGGTCCTGACCAATGAGGGGGACAGGGCGGGGCCCTGGGCCGGGTGTGGGTCAGCGGAGTTTGGCTGCGGGGCTGTATTCTTAGTGCTAGGGGAAGGAGATACTAGCCAATTTTGGAGTCCAGTTAGATTAGCCGGAGCATCCAAGTGGGCCGGTCCGCAGTGCCCTCCTTCGCAGCCTGCCCCAGCCTCGGAGGCCGGCGCTCCCTTCCTGCCTCCGCGCTATCCTGCAAGGGCCCCTGCCTGACCCACATTCCTCAGCTGCTGTCACCCGCAGGCCCTTGCACGGGGTCCTTGAGAGTTGTCTCCTCTCTTCCTTTGGCATAATTTCTCCCTTTCAATGGATCAAGGCTTCCATCTTCCCATTGGCCCTGTTCCACACCCATATCTCTGGTCAAGGGACCACAAGATCTGATCAATTCATCAGACATAGGCGGTAGGGACTTCATGTCCCCAGACTTTGTGTCTTGGAGAGGGGGAAGCCCAGAGAGGGCAATGTTATCCCTGAGTGAGATATCCCTGAGCTTGAATGAGAATGTTTCCAGCCTTGTAGTAAGGGCGGGGGGGGGGCGGAGATCTGGGTACCCCATGCCTCAAGGAGGTTGTCTTTTTTGCTAACTCCAGGGTGCAAGCCTCCCTGGCCTTTTGTTCCAGCCTCTGCCCTAGTCTCCCACTCCTCTGTGAGTGGTTAACCTCCAGAAAGCTCCTCCTGACTCTCAGCTTTGCTCCTTGCCAGTCCTTTAGCGTCGCAGAGCTGCCCAACAGTTCTAAAGGACTCAGTCATCTTTCTCGCTTTTTATCCTGCATCCAAAGACAGTCAAGACATTTTTTTTAAAAAAGATTTTATTTATTTGACAGAGAGAAACACAGCCAGAGAGGGAACATAAACAGGGGGAGTGAGAGAGGGAGAAGCAGGCTTCCAGACAAGCAGGGAGCCCGATGTGGGGCTCGATCCCAGGTCTCCCGGATCATGACCTGAGCTGAAGGCAGTCGCTTAACCAACTGAGCCACCCAGGCGCCCCAACAGTCAAGACATTTTAAGAAAAACTGAGTAGGCTTACCCGATGGCCGGAGCAGGGTGAAGCCAGCAGGTGGGAAGGCAAGAAGACAGGGCATCAGAAGACCCAGGTACCAGTCTACCATTTATTTGCCCTGTGCCCTGGGGCCAACCTTCTCCCACCTCCCCTCCCCTTCCCTCAGTCTCAGTCTCCTCATCTGTAATATGGGTGTAAGATACCAATCTCCCAGAATTACTGCAAGGAGTCAAAGCAGTATCGAGCGAATGTGCTCTGAAAGTCAAGGGAGTTTGAGAGATGTCAATTACTCTTTGATGCTGTTGCTGTTGCTGGTGGCTTCTGGCCTGCAAGCTGGAGACCGGATGAGGGGTGAGATGACATTTCAGCACTGGAGACCCAGGCTCCAGGGCCTTCCTGCTGCAGATAAGAGCCAGAGCCGTGACAGGCCTTGGGCTCTGCAAAATTCCCACGGGAATCACTGGGGGAGGAGCTATCCCAGGCTCAAGCTTATCTTCTCTCTGGCGCTTCTGGGAAGCGGGGTCAAGTGCAATTGTCTGAGTTGGTTTCCAGCAAGGGAGGGTAAAGGGCATGGGTGCACAGTCTGGTAAGTCTCCCAGTCAAGCGAAGACCCCCAGGAGGGCCCAGGAAAGGGGAGGAGGAGAAGGAAGAGATTCCCTTCCTCATCTGTCCCAACCTCCCAAGGTTGCGGGGGCCCTGAGACAGGGCTGAATTTTTAGGAGCAGAGGGCCCGGGTTTCCAGCTCTCTCAGTCCCATCGACCTTACTGGCTATGAGTTTCCCCCTCTGAGGAAAGAGAAGAGATAGCCCTACCCTGGGGGCAGCTGCAGTTTGCCACAAGAGACAGACCCTGGAAGTCCCCCTACCCTTAGGAGGGAGACATGGTCTCTAGGCTGCTGTCTGCTGTCCCATGGGAGCAGAGAGCTGGGTCTGGAACATGGAGAGGAACTTCAGTGCCACTTTCCTCCCCTCTGCTGGGCCGGACAGGGGAGGGACAGGGAGGGCAATGCATGGCCTTCGGGAGCTCCCAATCTAAGGGATTCCCCAGCAAAACAGTGTTTCATGCCTGGAGCAGGAGCACGAGGCTTCCTAGTTAAACACTTGAGGCCAGGACTCCTATCTCAGAAGGGGAAGCCACTGCCAGGGACCATCTATAACTGGGGAAACTGAGGCCTAGAGAAGTGCATGACATATTCTAAGTCATGCCGTGGGTCCATTGCAAAGAAGGGATTACAGACCAGTTTGGGCTATTTCAATGCAATGAACTGAAGGAGGCAGGAGGTCAGCGTTCTCCCCTCAGCTTGCCCTCTACTCCTTGGGTGTGACGGGGGACCACTCACAGTGCCTCCCCAGGCCTGTTTCCCCCACCTGTGAGGAGAGGGGAGTGGTTCTTCCCCGACTGCCCCTGCTCCTTGCCCCCCCTTGGGGAGTCTGAGGCAGGTTCTTGTCCAGCCCGGGCCTGGTGCAGCCCACAAGATGCTCCAGGGAGGGGAGGCAGGTGCAGGCGGGAGCATCTCGAGGAGGAGCCCGCTGGTGGAGAAAAGTGCTGAGTTGGCACTCAGAGCTCCAGCCACCTCCGCTCCTGTTCCATTATTCATCCCCATAAGAGGCTCTCCCTCTTCCTCTCTGACCCAGGCCCAGTCTCCAGAAATGCCTTTGCCCACCCCCCAACATACCCCCTCAGCTGGAAACTCTTAAGCAAAAAGGTCGTCAAGATGATTAAATGCAAACAGATTTTCAGCTCTTTTTCCACTTTAATTAAAAATGGGCTCTTGGTTCAGAGGAAGCTGGAGACAGAATAGCAGCTCCCCAAAGGCCCCCAGGCTGAAAAAGTGAGGGAAAACCACTCAGAGAGGTCTGAAGGTTGATGTGCGGTGGCCTGGGGTCAGCACCCCACCCCCCGACCCCCGGCATGCAGCAGCCAGGTGCCCCCAGGCCAGGCCCCCAGAGGGCAACAGGGGCCTGGAATCCTCTTGGCACAGGGACAGAGCAGGGACAGAGGCAGGTAGCTGAGGAAACAGGTCTGCTCCCTAGACTTAGGGTGGGAATGGGGTGGGAAGCCGAAGGGGTGCCACTTCCACAAACCCTCATTATTGAGGAGTCCCCAGGTTCCGGTAGGAACAGGTCACAGCCCTCAAGAAGGGGTGGAGTCTGACACAGAGAACACAGGCTAGAACATGAGCAATGGCTAAGTAAGTTCCAACAACCTAGAAGCAAATCCTGCAGCGGCTGGCAGACCTGACCTCAAAGAACAATGGTGTGTTCGTGGGAGGGTGGGGGGGCGGTGTGGGGCAGCCTCCGGTGGCGGGCTTCCTGCAGGAGGACTTCAGATCCCAAGGTAGAGAGGCACATGGGGCTGGGAGGACAGTGTGCTCCTAATGGGTAGCCTAGGGGAAGCCGAGCAAAACAAGACACAGGGAATTTTGTTATGAAGATGGGGAGATGGGGCACAGGGAAAAGCCAGCAGGAGAAGAAGGGCTCTACTCTTCCCTCTCCCCCCACCTCCCTCCTATCAAGGATCAGAAGCTGGAGAGAAGGGGAGGAGTGGCAGGGGAAGGGATTTGGTGGAGACACCTGAGAACATCCGCAGGGGAGGAGGGAGGGAGGGCAGGCGGGGGAGTCAGGCACAGGCGGCAGGAACAACGGGAGCCCACAGCCCTTGGTCACCATCCCATTTCCGGTCTGGCGGGCCCTTGGCAAGCCCCAGAGCAGAGCCTCCCTCCTGAGAGTGTCAGAGAGGACCGCTGCGTTTGAAGTTCCTCCCGGTGTTCCAGACCGCCTCTGCACTCCGGAGAGCAGACTGCAGCCATAGTCTCTGGCCCAGAGAGAAAGGCCTCCCACCACTTCCTGTACCTGTGCTGGGTGGTCCCACCTGCCTTCCACTCAGGGGACAGTAGTTGGTCCTTATCCCGGGAAGAAAGGCGATCCCTTCCTGGTGAACCACCCCTGTGTCTGGGGGCAGTCCAGAACCCACCGCACTGCCCAGCTCCGGTGGAGGTGGGGCCCAGCTGGGACCTTCACAGTCCGCTCCCCCTGTCTTTCCACCAGCCCCCTGCCACCACCGACCATTGTACCTGACAAAAGTTAGGGAACAACCAACTCAGGAGAGGCTCCCAGGAGAGGTCCTGTGTGTGCTGTGCCTTCTCCAAGGAAAGGACCTTCCCAGGGATAGGAGGGGAGAACATTCTGAGCAGAGGGTATAGGGGCGGGACAGGGAGCAATCAGTGTGGGGCTTGTGCGAGGGATGGGGAAGCAAATGGGCCCAGGTGGACCTGGCCAGGTGCCGTGGGGGCCCTGGGAAGCCCCCTTTTCATTGTTGGTGATAGATCACTTTCTCATTGAAATGTCCATCCTGCTCCCCGGGTGGCAGTCATAAGGATCCAAGTCCAAACCTCCCAAGCCTCCAAAAATCTCTTCCTGATCTGCCTTTTCCCTCCTTCCAAACCAGGTGGCCAGAGAATGGCTGGCTTTGGTTCCGTCAACCCTCATCTGCTGGCTCCTCTGTCCCCCGCTGCTTTGGTAGACTGGGCGGATCGATGCCCTTAGGTGCAGCCTTCCCCATTCTTCTAGGTCCTTGAGCTGCCTGCAGAATGCCACCCAGACCCTCAACCTGGCACATGCTCCTCCAGGAAGGACATGTGGCCAGGAGAGGAAGGGACGCTGGTCTGCTGCTGGTCTGCTGCCAGATGGAAGGGAGCCCTGACAACCGCATCTTTGACAGCCCGGGTCCCCCACCTCTAGGAAGCAGCTATTCACCCCACAGTCCCCCAGCCTTTGGCCTTCTCACCTTCATTCCGCTTTTAGAAAAACCAGGGACTCCGCAGCAGGGAGTAGCCTATTTAGACAGAGTCCAAATGGAGCAGTGTGGGGAGGGGGAGCAGACGGGGCGGGAAGCCTGTCTCTGTTGGCGGGCACTGCTTTGCCCGGAACTCGCTTTTCCTCCCCAGTGTTAATTATCAAAATTAACCGAACACTATAAATAACCCAACTCGGAGACTTGAAGAGCCTCACTTCTAATTAATTCATTTCCAATCAAGACACTTCCATGCCCCCCTACCCCGGAATCTGAGGGATGGGAAGCTCAGTGTGCAGCTTTTCAAATAATGAATCTAACCGTCCCCTCGCTCCTGAGACGCGAAAGCTCACAGAGAAAAGAGAGGAGGAAAAGCACTCTGCTTTCTTGGAAGGAGGTAGCCTATAAATAACCCAGTATTGGTGCATTTGATGGACGACATTCATGTCTAGATTGGCTTTTGTTGGGATGAGGAGACATGGGAGGGGTGGGGACTTCCATCTGCTGCCTCCCTTACTGGGCAATAAATTTAAAGCAAGACTGTGAGCACCGTCCAAGAGCTGGGGAGACTGATCGATAGAGGAGGAGGAGGGATGGGGAAGGAGGGAAAGAGAGTGAGAAAGAGAGAAAAAATGCAAGCCTAGGGTAATTGCTAGGAGAGGGAGAAATGAGAAGGGGAGAGGATAAATATGAGGATAAAAGAAAGGAGGAAGAAAGATGAGAAAGGGGAAGGGCAGGAAGGGAAGTGTGTCATGGAGGAGAAGGGGCCGTGCAGCATTTTCCTCTCTACCTTGTAAGTGACCCTCGCCAGAGATCCACCTGGCTGCCCCGGCCTCAGGTCCAGCTGTCTCCTGTCAAGACCCTCCCTGGGGCTCCTTCCAGGAGGAGCCATGTGGCCCATGTGCCCCACCCAGGTCCCTAGCAGTCCGGATGGCAGGCAGACCCTCTGCTCCTGGCTCCCTGCTGTGGGGAAGGGGCAGGCCTAGAGCTAGCAGGAGGGAAGCTCATGGCCTTCCAGGACCAAGTCCCCTGCTGGACAGTCCCGGGGACAGGGGTGTGGGTAGGGGATGGATGGAGTCAGAGGAGGAGAGATGGAGAAGGAGACAGAAGACAAGACAGAGAGAAGGAGAAAGAGGTGCCAAGTCAGAGAAGAGACAAGAGGAAGGAGCAAAAAGCAGAGACTAGAGACAGACAGAGGGACAGAGGCAGAAGGAGAAGGGAGCGACCAGGTTGTGGATCCGGGGAGCCCTGGAGCTGAGGCTGGGGGGCCCAGGGCTGGGAGCCTTTGATTTCCCTTCTCTGAGCTCTGGCTTCCCTACCTGCAAAATGGCCTTAAGGTCAGCCCTTTCCTCCTCCTCCTGAGGTGGGCGTGAAGATTGATGGCACTTAAGTGTGAGCAAAACTCCTCCCCGGTGGTCTGGCCTCGAAGGAGTGCGCACCTCATTAGGCTGTGGTTATTATTAGTAACAGTGCTGGCTATTCTAGAACAGTGCTGGTTCCTCATCTCGGTCCTTGCTGTGAGCACCTCCCGGCCAACACCGTCTTCCCCACTAGGCAGGTGCAGCTTGGGACCAGCCACCCGGTTCACCAGACTGGGGTCCAGAGTGCAGGGCTGTGGTCCCCGCCCCAGACTGGGGACTTGCTGGACCGTGTCTCTCCCCTCAGGCTGGGAATGTCCCCAGGGCCGCAGCCCACACTTTCTTGTCCCTCTGAGTGCCCTGCTCTGCCCCTTCGTAGCCAGATGATCCCATGTGTGGGGCAGGTTGTTGGCCAGTGCACTGAGTGGCCACCCGTGGAACCCACAGAACCTGCAGCCAAGGGGGCTGCCTTCATCCAGGCCCACCTGGTCCTGCTCCTCCAGCTTCCAACCCCTCAGCTCCGGTTGAGATTAAGGGATGGACCAGGTAGGGAGAGTGGCCCTTTCCCATCTACATTCCTGTCCCCAGGCCTCTCCTTCTTGCAAGCTGGGGAGGGGGCTGCTGGGGGCCGGCCCCCGGGCAATCTGATCTCCATTAGCCCCTTCTCTGGTTCTCATTACTGCAGCCCCCGAGGCTTTGGAAACAGGTCATTTCCCTGGCAGCCTTTCTCTCCTTCCTCTGCCTTTTTTTTTTTTTTAAAGACTTTATTTATTTATTTGACAGAGAGAAACACAGCTAGAGAGGGAACACAAGCAGGGGGAGTGAGAGAAGGAGAAGCAGGCTTCTGGCCGAGCAGGGAGCCCGATACAGGGCTCAATCCCAGGACTCCCAGATCATGACCTGAGCCAAGGAAGGCAGACGCTTAATGACAGAGCCGCCTAGGCGCCCCTTTCCTCTGCCTTTTGAGGTCTGTCTCCCATCTCAGTCCTCTTTGAAGACCCCTCCTCTAGTGGACCAGCAGTCAGGGTGGGGTGGGGAGATTAGGAGTCCCCCAAGCTTTATGGGGAAGGCCTATGGCATGCCTCCCGGTCTTAGCCCAACTCCCTCAGGGAGCAGAATGCTGCCTTTCTTCCTAAATAAAAAATAACTCCCTTCTCACTCTTTCCTTCTGCTTGGGTCCCCTGTCCTCCCCTCCCCCACTTGTAGCATACACCCCCAGAGTCAGAGAGAGGGGTGATGGGGGCTGTGGACTGGGCCCTGTGCCAGGAACCGAGGGAAGTGGGCAGGATCGCAGGAGCTGCAGGAATGGTCAGCACTCAAATGAATGGAGACAGGGCAGTGGGGGAGGGGGAAGAACTCAGCCAAAAAAAAACCTGGAGCCCATGAAGCTCACCACTCCTGTGTGTTTCCCCAGCCCGGTCACGGTCACCACACCGTGTCTCACTCCCTCCTACTCACCAGCGCAACTTGGCTCATTGGCTCAGGAATCACCTCTTTCGGGAAGTCCTCCGTTTTTTTCCAGCCTGAGGTGCCCTGCTCCACTCCCTACCACCAGCACACCATGCTGTGGTTGGGGATTGCCTTCTCTCTCTCCGTCTGGGTGCTGAGCCCCTTGGGGAGGGCAGTGATCCTGTCTGTCATCCACCTGGGGTTCCACCCAGCCTAGCACAGGCCTGGGTTCAATAGCGCAATAGAGGAGGGCGAATGAAAGTACAGGCAAAGGAATGAAGGAAGGAAGGAAGGAGCAGACAAGCCGATGGTAGCCTCAATCATCACCGGGTAGAGAGTCAGGGAAGTCAAAGACATGCCCCTCCATGACCTGGACGTGGCTGTCAGACGCTGTAATGAAGAGGCAAGGGGCAGCACAGGGAGAGTAGGAAGTGGGAGGAAGTGGAATTGTAACTCTCAATTCAATATGCCATGTGCTCAAGGGCCAGAAGGAGCAATTGCATGACACACTTTTTTCCTTTTTAAAAACCCTCCTTTAAAATGTCAGATTATTATGTTTACCCTTCAGAGATGACTTCCTAAGGACTTTCTGCTGCCTTCAGGGGAAGGAGAAAGCCCCAGAGGAAAGGGATAGATTGTGGGCAGAGGCTTCCCCATCATACCCTTCTCATGTCTCTAGCTCTTCACTGTCTCCACCCACTCCTCCAGGACTGGACAGCGGCCTGGCCTCACCCAGATCAGCTGGAGGAGGGAAAGAGCACCCTGCTTCCAGGGGAGGATGGCTGCAGAGCCTAAATAGCATTGATTAAGTGTTTAAGTAGACAGGCCTGGGCAGCGCCCAGATGGAGTGTGGCAGACATTGTCCCTGCCCTCTGGGGCTTCCTGGATGATCCAGACACACAGATGGGAACAGACATGGATGAGCAGGTGGGAACAAAAATAAACAAAATGTTAAATCAGACTCTGGGCATCTACTCACATATTAGGTGACCCTCTCTCTTCTTGCTACCTAGTGAACTCCTATTCACCCTTCAAGGCCCAAGCTATTCATCCAGTCACTGATGTACTCATTCGTTGTGGACATCTGTGGTCTAGCACCACTTTACCCTTTTAAGCCTATGGGAAACCTGCTCCTCCCAACTCTTTTGTGGCAAGAGGGTTACTTTCCCTCTACCTCCACCCCTCTGTCCACTCTGGGAATAGTAAACTAGTGTATACAATACCTCTAGTCACATGATTGGTTCAAGAATGAGCATGTCACTAAAGCCACCCAAGGAGAGTCGGCCACGGGCTTTCTCTGGGACTATAGGGCAAGAAGTCCTTTATTCCTGTTATCTGGGATACTGAGCTAGAACCCTGTAAGCCTTCTGACCATCCCTTGAGGAGAGCCGGACTAAGAATGAGAGCTTGATTGAGTTGGCCTAAGAGAAGAAAGCAGAGCAAGAGGGGCTCAGTGACAACAGGTGCACCGGCAACTCGCCTTGCCCAGACCTTGTCCCTAACCCTGCTCTAGAAATTTCCATTGTGATGAACCGGATGCTCCCTCTCCCTCTTTTTGTTCTTCCTTAAGCTAGTTAAAGATGTCTCTCTGTCACCGACAACCCAAGAGCCCCTGACCAATGCATCATTAATGTGTCAAACACTGGGTACCTGCTCTGTGCCAGGAGCCGGTTGGTGGAACCCAAGGGTGACTAAGGCACAGGCTTCAAGGAGCTCAGAGATGCCTGGGCTTTTCCAAATGCCACCCGTCTGTGCTACCTGGCCCGCTTCCATAGACAGTGAGCCATCTTCTCCCCTCCGCTCCTGGCAGTGTGCTCACTTATTCATTCAACAAATATTCCCTGGCCACTCTACTCCATGCCAGGCTCTGTGGTTCCTCCTACCATCCTACTGTTCTAGACTTTATTCACCTCTGTCCCGGCCTCT
This sequence comes from Spilogale gracilis, assembly GCA_004023965.1. Taxonomy (NCBI): domain Eukaryota; kingdom Metazoa; phylum Chordata; class Mammalia; order Carnivora; family Mephitidae; genus Spilogale; species Spilogale gracilis. The sequence continues at coordinate 85,006 of PITA01001076.1, forward strand.
TAGACTGTGAGCTCTCTGACGATGGGCCCCATGTTGGTGAATCCCCAGTGCCTACGGCAGCCCCTGACACCTGCTTCTTGCTTGCATTTGTTTTGAATGAATGAACAAGTGCTTGTCTCCCTGGTGTTTATGTGCATTGAGGCCGTGGACAGCCAAGGAGAAGCACAATATGATGTTGAGCAGAAGGGTCTAGAGAGTTCTAGATCTATAACAGTGGGCCCGCTGCTCTGCTCCATCCCATAAGCCCTCCTGCAGAAGCATTCTACACGGATGCACCAGGGGCAGCCCTGTCTCTGCACTAATCCTGGAAATTCGGCCCTGCCCCCAGCCCACGGTGGGTCCCACCAGGCCACTACATGGACCTGTGTGAGCGGTCATCGCAGCCCCTCCCTCTTAGGCTCATTGGGACTCTCTCGCCAACATGACGCTGGGGTCCCACAGTTGGACGAGGACTGATGAGGATTGACTCACTCTACATCCAGACTGTCCCTCCTTCCCTCTCTTCCTTGGATCCCTCTCCTTTTTTCCCCCCTCTCTTCCTCTTCCCTTCCCATCTCTCCTTCATCCTCCACCCTTTTCCCTTCCCCTCATCTCTTTCTCCAGCTCTTCTGCCTTCCCACTGGGTCAGTCTTCCCTGCCCATGTCTGCAGCTGGGTAAATTTCTGCAAACAATTAAGTTTGTAATAAATTCAATTGTATTACATCCTTATTAGAAGCTTATAGCATTTGGGAAGAGGGACTCGGGGCAGCTAAGAGTCTGATAACCTCTCAGACTGCAGCTGACTGCTGAGTGCCTGGAAGTCGAGCGCTCCCATTTTCAAATTAACTTGAGCTCCACGTATTTCATTATCTCCCCCATTTCCCCCTGTTGAATCATCCGGAGCATCTCTCTTTCCTTCCTCTCCACTTGAGAGTTTCTCCCCCTCTACCTTTGTCCAGTCCCGGGAGACAGTCCCTGAGAACAGAAAGGAGGCGTGCTATACAGCAAGAAGGTCTTCCCAGTGGGTGAGGCATGAAAAGGCTTCTTGGAAGGAGAGGAATTGAGGAAGGTGAGAGAGGCTCCATCAGTTGAAAACTGTGGTCACCGGTGGGAGATGGCAAGGCCAGCCCCCTAACCCTAAGCCTGGTGCCCTGGGACCAGGGACAGAGTGGCTGACTTGGGTCTCCAACTCAAGACTTTGGATGGGGAGTGGGAGAAAACAGCTGCACACATCTGGAAGATGCTTGCCCAGCTCCATTAGCCCAGGCACCAGCCAGGCCGCGTTTGATGTTTGATCTTGCCCTCAGCACGGGGAGGAAGCCAATGAGATGGCAGAAACCACCCCCTGCCACCAGCCTGGCTCCCCTCCCCAGACCCCCTGACAGCCCAAACCAACTTCCAAGGCATAAATGAAATGCCAGAAAACCAAACATTGACCCCACCCCCACCCCATCCGCATAGCAGTGGAGCCAAAGTCAATTCCCCATGGGTGGGGGTGGGGTGCTGGAGGCCTCCTACCCACCCGCACCCCTCCCCATGCCTTTCTTGTCTGTCCCAGGCCCTAGGAGAGAGGCTGAGTGCCAGACCACAGTCACGCCTCATTTTGGTTCCTTTTTGCGGAGGGCAGGTAATTGACTGAGATTTGGGGGAGGGCGCAGGGAGTGAATCTTAAAGACTTATTTGAAAGAGGAAGTATTTATGGACAGCAAGGAAAAGCAGCAGGATGCTGTTAAGTAGGATTGGAATGTATAGCAGGGAATGCAAAACTAATGTGCATTTATTGAGTGCCTGCTGCATGCATACTACAGAGGCGAATAATATGGTCTACTGGGGGAGGCAGACAAACAAGCAGACATGAGCAGGGTGATAAGGACAGTAAAAGCACCCATGGAGTGGATGGGAGGCATTAATTCCACAAGAGAGAGAAGCAGCCGGCTTCATGGAGGCAGTGACACTTGAGCTGGGCTGAGAAGGAGCAAAGCCAGGCAGAGTCAAAAGGAGAGAGTCTTCCAGGCAATGAAGCAGCACAAAGACTTGGGGGTGTTTGTGGAAGGACTACTGTAACCCTTGGACTGTAGCTAAGGGCATGAGAATGTGTGCGTGGTGGGGCGGGCAGAGATAGGGTTGGTAAAAGCTCATATTTACTAACCCTTCGCATTTGTATAGCACTTTACAATCAGTAAGGTGCTTTCCAAGGTAACACCTTCACCACAAGCAGTGTGAGGCAGATTTTAGATGTCCAGAATAGGCATGACGAACCTGAGGCTGGGAGAAATCAAGTGACTGACCCAATATTAGTCTGCCAGGAGAGTCGCATTTGAACTGGGTAAGCCCAACACAGAGTCTCCAGCCCTTGTGAAAGACAGCGGTGGGGTGGGACATCCAGACAGATCTACCTGGGGTGGGGGTGGGGGTTGCTCAGCCTAGACCCAGAAACAGAGAAGCGGTAGAGAGAATGCAGGGACAACCCAGGCAGGCTTCCTGGCAGAGGAGCCATGAGTTTGGTCGGGATGCAGAAGAGGGGTGGAGGCAGGGAATACCAGTGGGAAATAGTGAGGGCAGTGGCTGGGAGACAGGCCAAGCTCTCCTGGCACGGGGGAGGGGGAGTGCTAGAGTACTGGACTAGCTGGACTAGAGCCAAAGTGGGAGGAGCCAGTTAGTATGACAGCAAGGGAAGGGTGTGATGGCACTCCTGAGAGACACCAGAGCCAGCGCGCTTCACAAGGGAGAGTGGTTAGGGTGGGCTTCAGAGAGGGAAGAAGCTGGGTTCAAATTCCGGCCTCATGGTTTTCTAGCGCCTCCCTCCTCAGAGGAGGAAGAATTACATAGGTTACACTTAGCACAGCTCTGATCCGTGGACTGTGTGTTCCCGATGGCGTGTCCCATGAGGAAATAACGGTAGAGATAGAACTTTGGAGAAAATATTTCCTGAATAACTGATATGTGCTAAGAGCTGTAAGGTGCTTCCACACAAGTTAGAGTTTTCCAGAGTTGTTGGGTCCTAAGACTCTCTGTGGTGACCTAGATCCTCTAGGGGGACTAAATGATTTTAACAAGGGTCCCGGCTGATGTTAAGCTCAGGCAAGTTTGAGAAACACTAACAGGGGAGAAAAGCTAAAGACGACTGGTTCTGGCATGGAGGGGGTGGCAAGACTGGGAGAAAGGGGCCCAGGGCTCACAGGACAGCGGCTGGTGCGGTCCGTGCCAGAAGAGAAAGGGATTGTGAGGGTCACTTCGTTTTTTGTTGCTCTGTAACAAAATACCCTACAGCTTAGAGATCTCAAACAATCTCAACCACTCATTATTCCACAGAGTTTCTGTGGTTTAGGAATTTGGGAGAAGTTTAGCTGGGTAGTATTGGCTAAAGGTCTCTTGGAAGGTCACAGTCAGATGTCATTTGGAGCTGCAGTCATCTCATGGCTTGACTGGAGCCAGAGGACCCACTTCCAAGATGGCGGCTCACCGGATGCCCGCTGTTGGCTGGAGGCCGCAGGAGCTCAGCCCCGGGGCCTCTCTGTAGGGCTGCTTGAGCGGTCTCACAACACAGTGGCTAGTTTCCACTCAGATAAGTGATCTAGGAGAGAATAAGGAGGAAGTCACATGAAATCGCACTCTGTCATTTCTGCAAGATTCTTTTTTCTTTTTAAAAGATTTTATTTATTTATTTGACACACAGAGAGAGAGATCATAAGTAGGCAGAGAGGCAGGCAGAGAGAGAGGAGGAAGCAGGCTTCCTGCTGAGCAGAGAGCCTGATGCGGGCCTTGATCCCAGGACCCTGAGATCATGACCTGAGCTGAAGGCAGAGGCTTTAACCCACTGAGCCACCCCATTTCTGCAAAATTCTATTGGTTACGTCCTTGGTCCCATTGCACATGGGAGGGGATTTGGACCCTGAAAACTAGGAGGTGAGGTTCACGGGGACCACACTGGAGGCTGGCTGCTGCAGGACAGCCAATCACCCCATTTCACAGATGGAGAAACTGAGGCTCACCCCAAGTCACTCAGGCTGCCCAAAGCAGAGGCCTGACCCCTGCTTTTCCCCCTCTCTGAGAACAGCAACTTTCTCCCACACTCAAGATCCTGGAGAAGAAACCACTGATGGGGAACCCTAGATCTGTTTGCCCCCGGCTGGGGGGAGGGAGGGGTGACAAACAATCCCAGGCCTGTGAAATAAATACAATCACATGTTCGCTTAGGCAGAAAGAAAGCTTCCAGGCGGTTGGGGGAGGGAGAGGGCTCCCTTCATCTAAACATGCTTCTGCCCTGATGGGCTGTGTTTCCCATTTTAAAACCACATTTCGGATGGCTGGGAAAACATGCGTGATCCTGGTGCATTTTTCAGAAATTCAACCTGTTGGGTTTCTTGCCCCTTTCCTGGTGCCCCCGAGAGTGGGCTTATCCCACCCTCTCCAGCCCTCGTGGCTCACTCGCAGGGTGGTCTCAGACCCCTATCTCACCCTCTCTGAGCCCCTGGGAGCTGGGTGGCTGCCAAGTCTCTCCTTGTGTTGGCACAACTTCGCTCTTTCCGTCTTGAAGTCAGTAGACTTTGAGGAAGAGCTGCCTTAGGCCAGGGAGATGTCTGATTTCAAAAGGACCTGAGGGCAGAGATTGGGCCTCCCCGAATAGACAGAGGCTCCCACAGGGCCAGGGCCTGTGTGTCCCGATCAGTGAGAGCTCCCTGGGTGGGGCCATGCCTCCTTCCCCAGGGGACAGTGGGTGAGGGCAGGAAGGTCACTGGCTGACAGCTAGAGCAAGAGGAAGGCTGGTAGGTATCCTTGTGCTGCTTTCCTCCACAGCCCTCTGCCTGCTTTCCTTTCTCCCAGTTAGCAGGGTGGGCCTGGAGTGGAAGAGGGTCAGTAAAAAAAAGACAGTGAGGTGGGGCAGAGAGTGACCACGGTGGGCGACAGGTCTCAGAATGATTCCAGAGTCTCCACCCTTCCCCCCTTTATGAACATTCCCCACTGCCTCCCTCCCCCAGAACCCAGCTAGATGGACTTCACAAAAGGAAAACTCAGAACTAGAAGGCATCTTTGGACCCAGTGTGCCAGTGGAGAAACTGAGGCTCAGAGAAGGAACGCATACATCAGGGTGCCACTGAGTCAGCCACAGAGGCGAGCCGTCTTCCCCAGGTGTCAGCACTGGGCAGAGGCAGCAGCAGCCCCCATCGGGGTTAAAATAGTCCATGCTCCTTCAGGAAGCCCGACCCTTCTGAAGAGAGAGAGGAAGAGGAAGAAGCACAGGGGCACAGAAATCTCAGGGACATCCCCTTGGCAGGTCAGGTGGGGTGGGGTCCGCAGTGAAAGCATGAAGAAGTTGGAGCCCTTGGGGGAGGGGGCATGCAGGAGCAGCAAGAGGAACCTGGCTTTAGACAGGTAGGAGGAACACTCTGGGCCTCAGTCTTTCCATCTGGAAAATGGGGGGGGGCTGTTTCTCCAGTCTGGCCCTACTGCAAATTGTTGATCAGAGCCTTTCCTTGTAGACCCTTGCCTCTAAGCCCTGAGGACATGAACTTGGCCTCCTCTCTCCTGATTCCCCTGACCTCCAGTTTCCTCTGTGGGGTCCGGGGAAGGGATATAAATCCTATGTGAGGATTAGTCACTCAGGTCACTTGAGAGCTCAAATTGCAGAGTAGATGGGTATGAGGTTAGAAGGACTTTCTGGCTTAGTCGGCAGTGACCCTGCTGGGCACAGCCATCCCACCACCGCTGGGACAGAGATCCTCTCTCCAGATCCAGCCTCCTTTGGCTCCTCCTCCCCGAGGGCAGGGGAGGCTGTAGTGTGGTGGAAGGTGCTAGACTCCTGGACTCGGCTGGGATGCCTCTCCCACCAGCTTCGCAAAACCACAAGCCACCTGTCCCATTATAAAGCCACAGAGACCTTGAGAGGAGGAGGGACCACCCTCCCGTGACCGTCCTCCCACCACAGCTCTGACCCCAGACTTCCTGCTAGGGGGAGGCAGCGGGGTGTAATGAGGTAGGGAGAGCAAAGGTGAGCGTGAGGAGGGGCTGGCCACAGAGAGGGTCAGCTGTCTAGCTACGGGGAAAGGACATGGGGAAGACAACTTTTCCACACACAAAAAGAAAAATATTCCGTGAGGGAAAGCTGGTGGCAAGGCCTGCCTGTCAGTCCTTCATTCAAGTCTCAGAATGTTAGCAGAGCCCCAGCCATGCCTGAAACACAGTGGCCGGTGCAGGGAAACCTCAGGAGACAGGACTTGGGAGGGGGGGGGCACTCAGCAAATAAATGAAAATTTATCAGGTAGTTTTAAGGGTTGAAGACAATAAAAAAGATTGCCGTATTAGGTAGAGAGTGCCTGAGGGCTATGACATATGGAGTGGTCAGGGAGGACCTCTTTGAGGAGGTGACATTTGAGGTGACACCTAAAGGTCAAGAAGGAGCAGCCATGTGCAGAACTGGGCGTGTGCTGGGTGGGGGGAAAACATTCTGGGCAGAAGGAACACCAGTGCAAAGGCCCTGAGATGGAAATAAACCGGCTAGATTTTGAGCCAGAGTAGGAAGGCCAGAGTGAGGGGGGTCTGAGAAGCAGCCTAGGGCTAGATCACCGAGGGCCTTGTAAGGTAAGGCGAGAAGGTTGAGTTTTCTGCTAAATGTGATGGAAAACCACAAGAGAGTTTGGAACAGGGGAGTGATGAGATCTGATTTATGTCTTTAAAAGATCCGGCTGCTGAGTGGAGAATGGATTAGAGGTGCCAGCGTGGGGGCTGGGAGGGGAGGCCAGACCCGGGCTGGCGGCGGTGTCCGGCCCGCAGCCACCGGCGGCAGTGGAGACAGACAGAAGAGCCCGAAACGGGTTTGGTTGAGAATGAGAGCCAACAGGCCCCGCTGACAGCTGGATATGGCTGCGGGTCAAAAGAGTGCCGGTGACGCCTGGGCTTTTAGCTGGAGCAGCTGAGAGCCCAGTGGTGCCTCGCGGCGGACTCTTCTCCATTCATCTCCTGCTGCGAGCCCAGGCCTCCCTCCACCAAAGCTGCAGGACAGTTGTTCATTCATGGATTCCCACAGGACGTGTTTCTTAAGCTTCAGGCTAGGCTCCTTCCAGCCCCCAGTCCTCCCCTGCCCAGCCCCCAGCCCGCTTCTGACCCTCAGCATGGACAGCTGGGGCCCCTTGAGCCTGGTGGGTGTGGCCTCGTCTTTGACCTCCCCCAGATGTGGGGCAGACATCAGGGGCCTTGGACGACTTGAAAAGCTCTGTGCGGTGACATGATCTGGTGGGATGCCCCCGTCCAGGGTGTAGCAGGAGGGCAGGCAGCAGTGCACACTTTCATCACTGAGGATTATAATGAATGACAGACAATACCCCTAGGGATCTTGGCTGCCTAGTCCAAGACACTGCCAAAAAGGTAGGGCCCCAAGAGTGCCAACGCCTGGGTATCATTGTCTTCTGCTAGAAGGTACCAAAATGTGGAGGCTCAGACTGGTTAAGTGACTCCCCCTAGGTCACACAGCAATTTCTCAAACAAAGCTTCTGGTCTCTTTGGTCTTCTTCCATGCCTAAGAGGAAGCTTCAGAGTTCTGTGCCACAGATCTCTGCTCTCAGTCACCAGACTTACCTGTCAAAATTATCTGCTCCCTTTGAGCCCAACTCTCCTCTGCTTCCAAGTCTTTTCTCCTGCCTGCAATGTTCTTTCCATTTCCCACTGACTGTCATCTCCCCTGCTCTAGAAAACCAGCCCTCATGCTCACACCTGCCTGGATAACCCCGTGCGGCTCCCTATGACCCAGTCCAAGCGCCTGCTGCCCTAGGATACCCCTCAGTGGCTGGGGTGGGGTCGGAAGCATCAAGTAACCGCTGGCAGCTCGGGGCTGGTGTCCCCGCCCCCACCCCGAAGCCCCAGCCTGTCAACGGTGATGGATGTCCAGGCAGCGGTCCCTTGGAACGAATCCTGGATCTAAAAGCCTCACGCAGCCATCCTGTGCAGGAGGCGGGGGAGGGACAAGGGGTCCCCCAGAGCCCAGCTCCCTGCCATGAATCAGGCGGCCCCGGCAGAGCCAATTAGCGCAGACAAGAGCCCAGCGATGAATCAAGAGCCCATTAGTCGGATGGGCTCGCCCCTCCCACCCCCACCCAAATGGGGTCGTGGCGGGGTAGGGGTTGGGGGAGAGGGGTCCTGCCTCCCTCTGGCCAGCCTCCTCCTCCTCCCCAAAGCCCCTGCCTCTCAGAACCTCTGAGACCTTCCTGTCGCAGAAGGGGGGGGGGCGCGTGTCGCATGCGGTCATTTGCACGTCATCTGCATGGCGTGAGAGCATTGGACGCCCCCTCCACCCTGCCAGCTCACCCCGTCAGACCTGAGAAAACACGTGGTGGGGGACCCAGAGGCAGGACCTCTCTTCCATGTTCTGGGGACAGAGCTAAATCCAGGCAGCCCAGTGGTATGAAATGTGAGCAGTGCACCCAGCTTCAGGGAGCGCCCGCGGCAGCCCCCTCACCCAGACCTGCCCTTCCTGACAGAGGAGGGAGAGGAAGCCCACAAGAGGTAAGCATCTGGTGAGGGACCCAGCTCAGCCTGGCAGTGGCCTTGCCAGAGCCACCTCCCGGAGCCCATGGGGGCCTCTGCATTGTCATCTTCAGCAGGCCCAATGCAAACCCCAAACCTAGACTCTAGTGACTGGTGGGTGGTTGGCAGGGAGGCGGTGTTGGCAGCAGCAGGGGAGGAAGGGCGTGTCCCCCGTCTGGCCCTTAGGATCACTGTTGGAGGACTAGAGATTGGAGTGAGGGAGACAGAGAAGGTGGAGGGGGAAACATCCAGAACTTTGGATGTCACATGACAAGTGCTGGCCACATGTCTCATGTGATGTTTGCTATTACGTTGTCCATTTTACATATGAGATTATTTTACATATGACGTTACTAAGGATTGGAGAAGTTCAGGGACTTGTCCAAGGTCCCAGAACAAGAACATGGGATCAGGATTTGAACCCCGATCTGGCTGACTTCCGTGCCCTCAGCAGGTAACCTCTGAGCCACAAGACTCTGATTCCGTCCTGGACTCTGCCTCATTCACGAAGCTGTCTAGCTGACATCGCCAACCAGCTGTGCCACAGGGGCGTCTGACCCAGCGTGTTGCACTCAAAGCTCATTACCCCTCCCAGCCCATCCCACTCTCTCCTGTAAAAGGTACCTCCAACCACTGGCTGCCCAAGCCAGCAACGTGGAGACATTCCCCATCCTCCGAATGTGACCAGGTATTTGACTGTGGAATCTGTCTGTGAAATGGGCCCGCCGCAAGGTCCTCGCTTCCCAGCTGTGGGACAGGTGTAGACTCAGGCTCTGAGCCTCTACTAGACCATTCCAGAACTCCTCCAGTGGGCCTCCCACTCAGTTCTTTCCTCCATGTTGCCTCGAGAGTCTGCTTTCTCAAATACAATCTAGTCCTCACTTCCTATACCTTAAAAATGTTGGCTCCCCTTTGCTTTGGAGAGAAAGCATTACAAGGTCTCCACAAGGAGGCCTGACATGCCTTTCTTCAGCACCTCTGGCCTTCTCAACAGCTAGTGGGCTACTAGCTACAGGGGCTGCTCACCTCCCCTGGCTGAACCAAGGTTTTCACTCACTCACTTTCAGGCCTTTGTTCCTGCCTTCCCTCTGCCAGGGATGTCCCTTTCCCCACCTCCCACCCAGCCAACTTGTACTCCCCGTTTTAAGATCCGGTAAATGTCCTGTCCTCCAGGGGATCCTCCCCTGCCCCGCCCCAGCAGGATGAACCGCTCCCTCCTCTGTGCACCCCTAGCACTTTCCTCAAACCGCTAGCCTGGTGTTTCCACCCCATCAGCGCAGTGAGTGGGGGTCTGCCCCCCCTGCCCCTGTATCTGAGAGGCAGGGACCTGGGAGAGATCAGTGCTGCTTCTGTGATAGGGTCTGGTACATCAGAGACAGTCAATAAAGGTTTGATAGATGGACGGACAGCCCTCTCACTCCTCTTTCTCTATCCTGCAGCTTCCTGTTTTTCTGGCCTCGCTCCCAAGCCCAGAAACCATCTAGTTAGAGTCTTGTAGAAGGCAATCCTGGGAGTTGGCCAAGGTCCTTGTGACCCTTGGAACTTGGAATACCTAATCTGGAGAACCACATGGACCAGAAAATACAGATGGGAGTCGGGTGATCCAGACTCCGAACTGAAGTACATGACCTTGAACAACTCACTTCTCATCCTCTTTGTGAGATGAGCCTCTTTGTCCTTATGTCCGGTGAGGGTATGGATAGAGGCAGAGGACATTTCTAAAATCCCTTCCAGCTTGGATGCTGTATAAATGTGTTGGGTTAGGAGGCCATGGCCTGTGGAGGGCTCTGGGTGGCTGGTGTATGAATAAGAATTCAAAGCTGTATCCCGGGGGCGGGCTGTTCAGAGCCAACCAGCCACTGTCCCAGGAGGGGCTGTTGGGAGAAGGCTGGATCAGTGGGAGAGAAGGCCAGGCAGCCCCACACTGAGAGGAAGGCTCTAGCTGCTATGATTCAGTTAATTGTGGAAATCAATGGCCTGGCCAGAGGCAGGGGACAGGAAAAGACCTGGGGAATGGAGAGTCCAGAGGAATGAATATAGGGAGTCCCTGGGGATGAATAGGGAGTCCCGGGGAATGAATAGGGAGGGGTGCAGCATCCCTTTGCATTCACTTCCTGGGCTGGCCCAGCCTTTCTGTGCTCCCAGCAAAGGCCTGGAGGGCTGGAGAGTGCGGAAGGAGCAACGCAAGGGGGAAAGCCTGCCCTCAGAATTGGGGGGGAAGGTCAGGGAGGATTGGTGGTGCGATGAAAATTGTCCTCATAAGCAAACTATAGAAAACCTCACTGCTGCTCATTGAAGTGGACACGCAGTCCTGGAGAGAAGGCCTCCCTCCCCCACAAGCTCAAATCCTGCCCTGGGGTCTAGTCCTGGCTCTGCCGCTGACTCAGGGCGGTGTGACCTTGAGCAAGTCCCGCTTTGTCTTTGAGCCTCTGTTTCCTCATTCATAAAAATAATAGATTGTTCTTGACCGCCGCTAAGGGCCATGGGCCTGGCACCGAGTTCCATTCCCCCACCGAGGTTCCTGCCAGCCTCGGCGCCCCTCCATGTTTACCGCCTCTGACCCTCCACCCAAGCATCTACCGAGGCCCTGGGCTGGCTGGCTTTTCTCCGCTCCTTTCCAAAGTAGCCCCTGTCCCACTCTTTCCCTACTTCTGACTTTCCAACAGGCCTTCCAGCCTCAGCGAGATCCTGCTTTGGAATCCATCAGCCAACAGAGTCGACCACTTTTGATTTTCCTAGTCAGGATGGTGGGAGTCGAGGTCTTGTAAGCCTGCCCAGCCTCTTCCCTTTGCCCTCCACATCTCCCTACGGATAGCACTCCATCCTCCCTCACTATTCGGGAGAGGAACAGCTGTGGGGTGTCGGGCAGGTGGGGGGGTGGGGAAGAGGTGGACCCTGTTGGTGGTAGAGACCATGAGGGCCCTGGGGGAGGGGCGAGGGAGGAAGGAGGGATGCAGGAGATTGGAATAAATCAGTCTCCTTCAATCAGTAGCCTCCTAGGATGAAATACTCATTTGCTGCAGACAGGAGGTGCCAGTGTTGACTCCCAACCTGGAAGAAGCCCTTCCCTCCTTCTCTCAGCAGTGAGCCCCCGGCGCACCCCTTTGATCGACCCTCGCCTGCTCCCTCAGAGGCTGTTAACATCCTTCTTTATGGGCCTGGGGACGCAGCCAAGACTCTCACTTCATCTGGGGCCCCAGGCGGCTGCCTTTGTACTTCTCCCCTTGCCCCGCGCCTGCCATGGACACCAGCCTGGCCCCCCGCACACGGGGACTGTAAGTGAGCCGCCCCTCAACCTCAGAGCAGTTAGGTGATCTGATGGGAAGGACAGTTGGAGTTCATAATGGGCTTCCCTTCTGATGGGGGTGGTGCGTGCAGGTGACAGATTGAAGGAACAGACTATCCAGAAGGACAGAGCTATTTGAGAACCTCAGGTGGACTTCCTGGAGGAGGAGGCAAGGTGAGGACAGAGCAGCAGAGCCAAAGAAAAAGAGGAAGAGTCTATGGGGAGACCGGGAGAGGGAGAGGGGCCTGCAGGAGGGCTGTGGATGCTTGATCCATCTGGAGTGTGGACTCAATGGGAAGAGGTCGGGAGGGGAGGTGGGTAATCTCAGATCCTGTGACGGTAGTGCTGAATCTCAGTTGATTCATCCATAAAAATGGACCTGACACTGGCTCCCCGGTTGCTGTGAGGCTTAGCTGAGACCCACGGTTAGAGATCACCCTCCCTCCTCGCTCATTTCCTGTATCTCCTTCATCCCCTCATCCTTCCAAGCCCATAGAGGCCAGGCGCTCCCTGATTCTCAGCATCTGGCCTCATCTGAAAACATCTGCCTCTCCTGCATGAGGTCCAAGGCTAGAGCTCTGTAGGAAGAGCCAGTGGAGGCAAGGGCTGTAGCAGGGGCAGCAGATGGAAAGAGTGGGGGGGACATCTTCCTCATCCATCCCCCACCTCCCCGGGGCCCCATTCAACACAGACTGGCCCTTAATCTCCTCTGTTCCCTCCCTCTCCCTCCCTCCCTCCTGGCTGCCTCCAGCACACACCTGTTTTCTCTCTCAACTCCTCTGTGTGGCCCCTCCAGGACCCCAGGAGGGGCCTCTGCTTCGCTTCCCCTAGCTTTTCCTTCTGTGGCTGCCCCACGATGGATTCTCCAGTTTTGTTTCCAAAATTCTAGCCAGTTTTGTATTTTGCTCCATAACATAGCCATGCTGTTCTCTATGAAAATATTTTATCTCATGGCTAAATTACAAACTTCTCCCTGAAAAATCTTTGAGGGAGAAGCAGTGCTGTTTTTACTCTATGGCTGTGCCCACTGAAGGCCCCTGAGGCAGATCCAAGGACCCCCATTTGAGCCCTGGGTCAGGGCTCTGTGGGTACACAGAACACCCAGACAGAGGCACTGGGGAGCCAGCCTTGGCCTTGGGGGGGGGGGCTTTGGGGAAGGTCACAGTTAAAGTTGAATGTGTGGGTATCACCTGTGGCAGGAGGAAGTGGTCCTCCCGTGTTCTGACCTCAGCCCCTCCTGCTTCAGAGGTAGAATCTTTGGCTCATAAAATGTCCCCAATAGTACATTGGGGATCCTGCAGTTTCTTTTCTCTGACAAATGAGGAAACCGAGGCCAGGCAGGGGTCTCATTTGAGAATCCCAAAACCTTCTTTCTTTCTTTCTTTCTTTCTTTCTTTCTTTCTTTCTTTCTTTCTTTCTTTCTTTCTTTCTTTCTTTCTTTCTTTTTTAAAGATTTTATTTATTTGACAGAGAGAAACACAGCCAGAGAGGGAATACAAGCAGGGGGAGTGAGAGAGGGAGAAGCAGGCTTCCCGCCGAGCAGGGAGCCCGACGTGGGGCTCGATCCCGGATCTCCGGGATCATGACCTGAGCCGAAGGCAGTCGCTTAACGAACTGAGCCACCCAAGTGCCCCTCAAAACCTTCTTTCATCTCAAATTGACCCTTTCTCAGTTTCCAGGGCGTAGCAGGAAGAATAATGACCCCATCCCATGCAAGATGCCCACGTTCTAATCCCTCGAACCTGTAAATGTGTAAATATATGTAAATATGGCAAACGGGATTTTGCGGTTGGGATTAAATTAAGGATTTTGTGATTGGGATGATCCAGGATTAGTTCAGTGTAATTGCAAGAGTACTTACAGGGGAAAGAGGGAGTCAGGTGAGTAACAGAGATGTGACAGAGATGAAGTAGGGAGGTCGGAGGGATGTGAGCAAGGAAACTCAAGCCGAGGGAGACAGGCAGCCTCTTGTCACTGAACACGGCGAGGAAACAGATTCTCCCCCTCAGAAGGAGCCAGTCCTGCTGACCCATTTTAGATTTCTGACCTCTGACCTGAGTTTACGTTTTTTGAAGTCACTGGCTTTGGGGTAATTAGTGACTCCAGCAATCGGTGACTCATTGTTAATTACTTACCAATCACGCAGGACTTTGTTGGCACCAGTGAGGACGTTGATGAGCCCTCCCCTCCAATTCTTTCCTCCTTCCTCCCCCAGCATTAATTGCACACCTCTGTTGTGTCAGGCACGTTCCAGATTAATCATCACAACCCCTGCCTTCGAGAAATTGACAGTTCAGAGAGACTATGGACATGCAAGCACCGGAAGCATAGGGCACTGGGGCGACTTTTAATGGGAATATGTGTCATCTGTCGTCTGACAGGACAGGAGGGGGAAGGAGCTGGGCACTTAGGCACCTGGGGCCAGGAAGAAGTGAGCTTGAATCCTAACAGTTCAGCTCACTGACCATGGGCAAGTTGCTTATCTTCTCTAAGACTCAGTTTCCATGTCTGTGAAGTAGGCGAAGTTATAGCACTTACTTGGTGGGATTATGAAAATGAGATTGTGGTTCATAGAGAGTGCTTGGCACAGTGCCGGCACGTACCTGGGAAGTGCTCAGAAAATAGGGCAGGCCGCACAAAGGAGTTAGAACTTGAGCCCAGAACCAAAGGCCTAATAGGAATTTGCTGGGTAAACCAGGAGGAAGAAATTATCCCAGGCAAAAAAAACAGCGAGGCACAGGGGGTGGGCCATGGAACTGTGGGGGACAATTGTAGTGAGAGTCAGGACCCAAACCAAGATCTTGATGTCTCCAAAGCCACGGGTTCACTGGGTTCATTGCCTGTGGTCTATCTCATCACCTCCTAAGTTCTAGAAGTTTCTAAGTGTAGGATTAAGTCTCATCATTCATTCATTCATTCAATCAATCCAAAAATTTGGAGCCAAAAGTGGCTGAGAAGCTGGAGAGATGCTTTAAGAGTAAGCAGGAGCTAAATGACCAGGGGCTTTTTAATGGCAATCTAAGGATAATTTTATTCTGAAGCCAATAGGGAGCCACTCAAGGTTGTTGAAGAGGGGAGTGACCCAATCAGATTTCATGTTGGAAAATAGACCTGTTTCAGGATCTCAGCGAATTAGAAGACAAGGCCCAAATGTCCATTGGCCACATGAGGTGCAGGGAATCCCAATAGCCACAACAGCCAGAGAAATATCCAAGTTAGATCCTGAGATTGAGGCAGATTGTCCACATTGACTCTTGGAACAGTGAAGAGAGGCTATGTTCTTGTCCAATTTTTCTGGGGACCTCATACTGTCAGGGGAGATGGAAGGGGCATGGCATTAACTCATTTCCCCCATGAACTGTAGCTGCAGAGCTGGACTGGGATAGGACAGAGGTGGTGAGAGGGCCCCCGCCCCCCAGCCTGGCCTAAATTGAGCTGGCCTCAGTGCCAAGGGACTAGACCTTGACAACATGCTAGACTAAAACTAAACTAGGCATCACCACTTACACCTTAGAACTGAGTCTCATGACATGGACCTCAATGCCCCAATGAGGAGGTAGGCTGATCCCATGTAACTTTGGGGAATGAATGCTGAGATCATCAACCCCACCAAGAATGGTGAGAAAGCAACAAAAGGCCACCTGATTTAATCTCAGATAATTTATTGATTCTTGAAAAGAGACAGGAGAGGAAGTTGGCCAAAGATCTGGGCTGCCAATTGAGTAAGTCATCAGGAGTCTTCTTGGATGGGGGATGCTTATAGCACTTAGCCTCTTCTGCCTCGGAGGAGAATTCTTGGAGGAACCTTGGCCTCTCCTGCTGAATCCCAACTGCAACCTCTGCTCTCTGCAAGAACAGAGATCCAGTGGTCTTCCAGCCAGATCCTCTGACTCTGCTTATGTGCCTTCAAGGACTCTTCACGGTGACAGCCATAATCCCCAAAGTGTGCCCTGGAGAGCCCATCAATCCTAAGAGATGCTCCTGAAGAAACAGTTGGGGGGCTAAATAACTCTGGAAGACGTTCTTTCCTGGATATCTCCATCCCTTGGAGAGTCACATTCTAACATGAGCATAATTAAAGGCCCAGAGAAGTCCTGCAAGGTTAGCATACAGCCAGGTTAACCTGTTTGACCCAGCTTTCCCAAACTTATTCCATCACATACCATATCTCTCTCTTCTCTCTCTCTCTCTCTCTCTCTCTCTCTCTCACACACACACACACACACACACACACACACACACCAAAATACCAAAATACCTATCAACAGGCAAAAATCAGCCCCGTGGAACATACTTTGGGAAGTAGGGACCTGAATGGTAAAGCCCCGAGTCCATTCAGGGAAAGGAAGGGCAGCTGGGACAAGAGAAGTCCCTGCCTGGAGGAGCAATCAGGGGGAACTCAGGGAGCCACAGTGGCCTAGGATACCAGAGAGGAGGCACAGCTGCGGGCCAGAAGAGCCCACCCACAGCTCCCCTCCAAAGGTGGTCTCCTCACATGCGCATGATATCCTGGGAGAGTGTGGCCATTTCTGGACCCAGCACACCCTGAATGAATCTTGGTCCCTCATTGGTCCCAGAAGCCCCCAGCCAGGGGGTCACTGAGGTGGTACACAGTTGTGAGATCTCCCCCAGAAAGAATATTCCAGCTTGTCAAGTAGATAGTCATAGAGGCCATTGTCCCAGTGAAGCAGCTACATCCAGAACTTTACTAAGGGAGGAAAAGCACAGGCTTTGGAGGCAGAATCCTGGGCTCCCATCTTGATCCCCCCAATTACCAGGAGCTGTGGGGCCTTGGCTAAGTCATCCTGTCTCTCTGACCCTGTTTCCTCCTCTGGAAAATGGGGAAATAATGGCTTCTTTCAAGCTGGTTGTGTTCACTGCCTTGTGGTTTGTCTCATCACCTCCGAAGTTCTAGAAGTTTCTAAGTGTAGGATTCAGTCTCATCATTTACTTATTTGTTCATTCATTCATTCGTTCAATCTGAATATTTATTGGACACTGACAGCGTGCCGGGCACTGGGGAAACAATGCAGAAGGAAAACAAGACAGGTCTCTGTCAGTATGGAGCTCACAAGTGGTGGAGACCGAATCGTTGACTCATTTATTCTGTACTGAGCCATCATGGCGGGCCAGGCACCGTGCTGGGCTCCTGCCTGTGTATTGCGTTCACAGAGCACTTTTGCCATCATTGTCCCATTTGTCTCCCATGGCACTGCGATGAGACAGGAAGTATAGGGCTTACTACTCTCTTTTGCAGATAGGGACCTAGAGGTTCAGGAAAACCAAATGGGAAACTGAGCTGGGAACCAAAACTCTCTTCTGTCCACAGGAAGTCACTGCAGGCCTTTTCTGGGCCAGGTGCTCTGTTCACAGCCCCGTGCAGATGTCCATTCTGGCTGCGTGGAGATGACAGACTTTGCTTGCCCATCATCACTGTGGTCCCCAGTCTTCTCTGTGGTCCTGACCCTCCCCAACCGCCTCCTCGGCCATGGACCTTCCACACGACAGACCACATGTGAACTGACTCCCCAGACTCCAGCCCCTCAGCTTTCTCCCTTTGCAGCCCAGGAAATCCTTCCCACGCTTCAACTTCCCTACCTTGCTGGCCAAGGCTGGTCTGTCCCAGGGACTTCTTTTGAGTGGAACCAGGCTCAGGGAGGACCAGGATAACTGAGTCTCTCCCCAGTGTGTGAAGCAAAGGCTCAGCAAGGTCTGCCCCAGCAGCCAAGCACCTGTGGGGCGGTCCTGGGGGGGGGGGGAGGGGCAGGGAGCCAAGCGGCGCAGCCAAAGCCAATGGGGCTAGCAAGTAGAATAGGAGAGGAAGAGAGTAGTGAGGGGACAAAGTGGGGAGCCCACCATCATTTCACGAGGGGCCTGGGAACTAAAGGCAAGATGGGATTCTGGAGGGAGCAGTCGTACCAAACACCCAACTCCCTTCAGCTTAAACGAGCATTTCCCAGCTGAAGCTGCCAAATCCAGCTGTCCCCAAACCCCTTTTGAGTACCCCTTCCTCCTCCCTACTCATCTCCCCTCCTCCTTCTCTCCCCTTTCCTCCAGAAACGCTCCTCAGATTGTTCCCTGTGCGGCCGCCCAGCTCCTGTGCGCCCACCCTCCGTCCCTCTGTGCCCTGGGCACACGTCTCCTCCATCGAGCAGGGAGTCCAAGAGGTGGGCCAACACCGGTGAGACTGCCGAGATTTCTGGAGAGCACCCCCTCTGCAGGTAGAGAGAACCAGTGTCATTTGAAGCTTCTTCCCCCTGAGCTCTCCCATATGGGCAGGGCGGGGGGTGGGGGAGTACCACCAGCTCCGGAGACCCTCAGCCTCACCAGATCCCGACTGTCCCGCTGGTGTTTACAGCCTTCTCCTGTGCTCCTGGCACATGGCCCTCTGCCTGGATCCTGTCCCCTTTGCATCCCCTGTCCCTGGTTCTTGCTAACATCACTCCTCCAGCCCTGCTGGCAGTGAGCAGTCTAAACTAAATCATGCTCACTGCAGTTTTCCAGGCACATCCACTTACCTGCCAGGTTCATGGGGGCATGCTGAGCCTTAAGGACCCGGTGGGTAGATCCAAGGTAGAACTATCTGGTTCAGGGGAGTATCCTATGCTAGTCCTATAGTTCCCTCCAGTACCTTCCCAAGGAGGAGACATTTTGTCTCCATGAATTAGCTCATTGCGAGGAGAAAGTGGAGCTGTTTCTTTCCTCCTTACAGAGGGGAACACCTGCAGGCAGGGAATCAGAAGTCACTCTCGGCACCGTTTTCCTCCTGTTATGAATCCTCTGCCAACTCTTAGTTCAGACCAGCATCGGCTCTCACCTGGACCATTGCCATCACCTCTTCACAGGTTTCTCCACCTCTACTCTCATTACCCCCAGTCTGCAGCCAACCTGGGGTGCTCCTGTCACCTCCAAAACAACCCCACAATGCTAAGTGGCTGCCTCTGCTCTTAGATTAGGTTTTAAACATGACCTAGAAGACTCCACGTGGTCAGCCTCTGCCCACCTTTCGCTCTACTCATCCCCTTTGCTCTTTGCACCATAGCCACGTCTGTTTCTTGCAGCTCTTTGGGTAGGCTCCCTCCCACCACAGGGCCTTTGCATATAGTGTCTTCTCTGCCTGGATCATTCTTGCATTCCTTCAGGTGCCGGCTTGGGCATTGCCTTCTTGCGGAAGCCCCTCAGCTTCCCGGACTGCTCCAACACGGTTATATGTACTCTCAGAGTGTTACGTTCTTTTCTTTCTACTGATCATAGTTGTCACTCTGATGGTATTGGCTGGCTATTTAATGGATGTCTGCTCCCTGCTAGACTGTGGACCCTTATGGGCAGGAGCCAAGTCAGTCCTGCTCTCTCTGCATCCTCAGGCTAGCACAGTGCCCGGTACATAATAGGCTCTCAATAAGCAGTTGTAATAGGAATGAGTGAGGCCCAGATAAGTGATGCCACTGGTGGAAAGTCACCCAGTGAGGCTTTAGCCAAGCCAGGACCAGGGACCCAGAGTCCTAGGGCTAACTCCCAGGGCTCTGAGCTGGGGAAGCTATGCTCCCAGGCCTGATTTTCCATCTCTCTGCTTGCTGGCCAGCAATTAGTCGTTATTTAAAAAGAGTTTGCTGCATAGCAAGCAGTCTCTGGGGACTGGGTACGGAGGAGGGTGCCGGCTAGAGTAATGAATTGCACCAAAGCCCCCGCTGCTGCTGCTCCCCCTTAGTGACCTGGGCCTTGGCCTCGGGAAACCAGGGCTTGCTACACATTCACCTTTGCATTGGTGCTTTCCAGGCCCATGCCGAAAGAGAGAAGTGGGAGACTTCAGTCCCTTGTTGATAAGGCAGAGACCTGGTGGGAAGGAGAAGGCTGGAAAAGAAGGAAAGGGAAGACAGACACCATAAAAACCCAGTGTGACAGGAGAAGGGCTCATGGGAGGCAGGTTATTGGCCATTTGGGGACACAACTTGGGAACGTGACTCCCTGTCTCTGGTCCTTGGGTTGCTGCAGGGCAGACATCACAATCTTCCTCTTTCGCATCTCTTTCATGGGAAGGGCAGAAACAACAAAAAGGCCATGTACTGTCCAGACAGAGCCGGGCAGGCTCCTCTGAGCAATCCTGGAGTGCTTCCTAGAATAGAGGAGATTTACAGAATCCTTGGGGAGCCTGGTAGGGTAGCTGTGAAACAGGAGGCAGCAGGCAAGGAGAAGGGGGATCACCAGAATGTAGGAGAGCCTGCAAGGGAGGCGGGAATCACCCAGTTGTCTTAATATGTCTGGTCATGTCACTGTCTGCTGAGAACCCTTCAGAGGTCCCCATGTCACTCAGAGAAAAACCAACGACTTTGCTCCCCGCCTTCATCTCCTATCCCCACCGCCCTGACTCTCACTGCTGGTCCACATGTCCTCCTCTCCGGTCTTCAAACCTATCGCCATGCTTCTCAGGTTGTTCCTTCCTCCTGGCTTCCTTCGGCTCCATGAATCATTCCCTCACACCCTGCAAGGCTTTGCTCAAGTGTCAATTTCTCCGTGAAGCCTCCCTGAGGGTGTCACACCCCTTCCCCAGCCCCCCACTGGCACTCCCCGTTCCCTTTACCATGCTTCTTCCTCCCCACGGCACTTAAAATAAGTGTCACCTACTCCACAATTTGCTCATTATCTCTCAGGAGAAGGCAAGGATAACCTGTCCACTGTTTGGGGCTGTCCCATCAGCACCTGGGACCAGGCCTGGCACGCAGTAGGTGCACCCGGGAGACGCAGACTGCCTGAACACCTAAGAGGAGTGGCGAGGAGAAGGGGCTCTGGGAGCCTGGGGATAGAGTCGGAAATCATTTCTTCAAGCTCTTTGATCAGCTGGTGGTAGGGAGGCCCAGAGTGGTGGGTCAGCTCATGAGTAGCCACCCAGCATGCCTGTCCCACTCGTCACGTCTGTCCCAGCTCTCCCTCCTCTCTCTCTAGAGCCCTCCCTGGATGATGGTGCTGCTGGCATCTGGCATCGATCAGTCCCTTCCAGAAGTCCCTGTGAAACAAGGGGGGGATGGCTAAAACGATCCCAGATTGGGGGTAGGCGGGAATGTGTGGGCGAGCTGCTCCTGTCCCCGAACCCCCCGCCCCCAACAGCTCTGCCCAGAGCTGCCAGCCCACTGCCTTCACCACCCCCAACACCCACAGGCCTGGAGGAGGTTGTTGCCAACCACACACAACTCCCGGCTCTGGGTTTGAGGAAGGAGGAGGGGAGCTGGCAGAAGGGAATCAGGGCAAGCCAATGGGACCTGACAGGGGCCGGGCACCTCGGGCAAAGAATGTAAATAAAAATCAGTAAATATTTAGGGGAAGTGGAACGGGAAGTGGGAGAGGGAGGGGTGGAGGGGACGTGTTGGATTTCCAACACCATCTGGAGGGCAGTCCCCTCCACCTCCTTTCCCACATCCCACCCCACCCCACGTGGGGGCTCGCAGCGTGTGAGAGGGTGCTTGTTCGTGGGCGGGGGTGTCTGCACCGGGCTCTCTCAATGAAAGTGTGCTTGGGGGCGAGGTGGATGGTCTGGGGTGTTTGCCTGGCCAAAGGCACACAGGGCCAGCCTCACCCAGTCCCATACTGAGTGCCTCCCTCTGGGTCGTTCTTGTCCTTCCTTCCACAAGGCCCTGCTGTGAGCCAGGTTGTGGACGTTCTGGGATGAAAAGACAGGGTGCCTGTTCTCAGAAAGCTTCTAATTGAAAGGATGGTGACAACACATGAGGAGGGCCTTGACAGCCCTCAGCTCAGGGGATCTCTGAACCTAGGCCAAGGGGAAGTGACATGAAGTAGAGATCGAGGAGGACTTCCAAGAGGAAGAAGATTATGAAAGTGCAGGGAAACAGGGATGAGAAAAGAATGGGTATGTTGGAGGGAAGTTCATTTTCAGGGAGAGGTAGGGCTATAGAACATTTATGGGCAAGATGACAAAGGATGATAGAGCAAGGGGACAAATAGAATTGAAGTTTCGCCCAGCCCCAGGAGAAAATCTAAGCCAACAGCCCAGCTGTGCAACCAAGAGTACAAGAGGGAACACCGTAGAATGGGCCAGGCTCAGTGTCATCATCCTTCTCTTCTGTGACTTCCTGATGAACTCTTTCCTGGATAAGAATTATATCTCTCAGGGCGCCAGTTGGTTAAGCCACTGCCTTCGGCTCAGGTCATGATCCCAGAGACCCGGGATCGAGCCCCGCATTGGACTCCCTGCTCAGCGGGAAGCCTGCTTCTCCCTCTCTCACTCCCCCTGCTTGTGTTCCCTCTCTCGCTATGTTTCTTTCTGTCAAATAAATAAAATCTTAAAAAAAAAAAAAAAAAGAATTATATCTCTCCCTTTCTCTGTACATCCCCTTCCAGCCTGGCAATCAATTCCGGGCTTTGCCCCAGGCCCCTGTCCAGCCCTGGGAGCCCAGCTCAGAGCCCCGGAGGCTGGAGTGTCCCATTAACCCTACTCTCTCTGTTTTACGGCGGGGGGGGGGGGGGGGGGGGGGGGGGGGGGGGGGGGGGGGGGGGGGGGGGGGGGCTGAGGCCCAGAGAAGGGAAGTGGTAGAGCCAGGGTTAGAATCTGGAATGCCTGACTCATGTGGGAGGAAGGGGGGATGGGTGGAGAGTTCCTCATTGCTTTGTGGTGCTTCAGGCTCAGCCTTCGGGAATCATCTGTGTCTGGGTTGTTGGCAGATTATGTGTGCAAAACAGTGTCCAGTCCACCTCTGCACACTCGTCCCCACTCTTTTTGCTTTGTCAGCAGCTCCCATTGATGTCCTTTGCTCTGCGGATGTGGGGAACTCTGGCATAATTGAGAGGGAACCCCTGAACGGGACGGACATGCCAGGATCCCAACTGTGCCTAGGGCAGAGATAGGGGAGAGGCCCTGGCCCCGCCCTTATGTGGGCCCAGCCCATAAGCGAGGGGACACAGAGTTTATTTATCAACCAGATTTCAAGTACTTACACGGGCCTGGCAGCTACAAACACAAATGTTTAAAGCAGTGGTTTTAAACAATGTTTTGTGGGCTACCCCCCCCCACCTTGGATGCCACCATAAGCAGGGTGAGAAGGAAGAGGGATGGGAGTCCTCTGCCTCTACCCCACCCTTCCCACCACCTCAACCAAGTAGTTCCCACTTTCATCTGCTTTACTGATAAGAGTTCTAGGGAGATTTCATTTGAAAGCACCCGATACTACTGGGGGAAAAAATAATTGAAGACACTGCTCTCCCAGGAATAGAAGAAAAGTTCCTGATCGTGCCCGCAAAGAGAGGTCACTGCTGGAAAAAAAGGAAAGCAGAGCATATCTGCCTCTAACTTCAGAGCCATGGGCTTCAGCGTCTTTTGAGATGGAGGTGAGATTCTAAGAAGGACTTCACAGATATTCCAAGCTTTTCTCTTGCCATCCAAATTGGGTCAGCCTCCCTCTGAGGGGCCTGCCTCCCCGCACCCACCCCCACGCTGAGCCTGCAGCAGGCAAAAATGCGGGCGGGGTGTCTAAAGAGGATCCAAGGATTGAAGTGTCATCGTCCTACCTCCTGCTTCCAGGCTGGGGAACAATCATGCCCTTTGTCCAGCAGGAGGATGCCCAAAGGGTGAGGTCGCCCCCACCACGGCCCTCTTTGTCCCACGGTCAAGGGGACTCCAAGGCTGAATCCAGTCGCTGCCCCGACCCCCTGTCTTTGGACACCTCCCCACCAAAGAAGGGCTTTCCTGGGGGAGGAAGGGGGTACAAGAAGGACCTCCGACAAGGAAGGAGAATGGTGTAGTGGGCATCAGTGAAGGTGAGGAAGGGTTGGGATGGGTACACCCAGAGAAGAGGGCCGAGAAAAAGTCCCTAGCTAAGAGGGCGACCCTGCCTCATGAAGGTCTCCAGGCTCTCCCAGGCTCTCCCAGGCTCTCCCAGGCTCTCCCAGACTCTCCTAGGCTCTCCTGTGGCTTGCCTACAAAGATGGCCCCAAACCCAAAAGGCAAAACTAAAGAGTCTGATTCTAGAAGCCCCAGAAGCTTGTTTCAGTTTTTGACCAATAGGCCTTTGGGAAAAGGGAGTGAACTGAAAGTGACTGTAAGCCATGGGGGCTTTCCCGGCACCCCCTCCACAGAGGAAGAGTCTGGGGTCCAGAGGACAAGAAAACCTGGGGGTGGAGCATATCCATGACCCAAAAGAGCAGCAGAACTGAAGTCTGAACCAGAGGGTTTATGAGGGGCTGAGAGGGGAGGACTTCAGGAGGCCCTGGGGATAAGAGGGGCAGGCCAGAAGAAGGGGTGCTCTAAAAGGTTGAAGGAGATGTCATGGTGTCACTGAGCCCTAGGTTAGGGATCAAGGGCACTGGGTTCTAGTCCTGCTCTGCCTCTGACTTGTTGCTTCTCCTGGGACCTCAGTTTCTGGGCAATGAGATCCTTCTGGAGCCAAACTTCTCAAAGTCCTAAGAAGTTCTAGGAAGCAGGGCACAGTAGTGAGAGCTGAGCACAGGACGAGGGGGTCTCTACAGCCTCCTGATGAGACAGAGTGCACGCTGGTGGCACAGGCAGGGCCCCCTGACCCCAGACAGCTTCTGCTATGGGAGCAGCTGCCTGTGGGGAGGGAGGGGCAAAGCTCCGCAGGAGCCGACCATGACCGCGGGCTGGTCAGGAAGACAGTAGTGCCATTGGTGGCCACGGCAGTGTCTAGAGGCCACCAACGTTGGGAGCGTGGAGGGATGGGCCCAAAGTCGGAGCTGAATGAACGGCCAGAGAGGGCCAAGAGCATGATGGAGCAGGGGCCAGTGACAGGGCATGGAGCAATCTGACCAGGTCAGCCTCTAAATAGAGATTCTCAGACTTTGGGAGCTTCTCAGACTTTGGGAGCACCCTGCCTCCCTGCCCCCCCCACCCCATTCATTCTGCACCAGGCCCCACCCCATCTTGGTGGAATGTTGTGAGCTGAGAATAGTCATTGCTGGGGTCAAGGAAGGGAGGGTCGCCAGGGACTAATTGCCCTAAATAAATGAGCAATTAAGGCTGTTACAGGAAGTGTCCAGCCCCCCCCTCCACCCACCACCCCAAAGACCGCCATGGCAACCACAGCTGGCTCCGCCCCAGGAAAGGCTGACCCACTCGGTTGGCCCACGTGGTTGTCATTCAAAGAGTGGAGGATGGAGAAGGCATGGCTTCGTGAGGAAAGCGGAAAGGGTCAAGGAGAAGACTGCCCTGAAGGGGAAGCAGAGGAATGAGTGCCGCGACCTCTGGCTGAGGATTCTGGGTAATTCCTCCCAGACAGTGAGGAGGAGAGGAGGAGCCTGGAGCACACCCGGGACTGCAGCCTGCAGGACAGCCGCCCCTGTGGTGGGGCCGGGGGCAGCCACCGGCAGAAGCAAACCTTGCCAGGTCCCTGGCTCCTCTCAGCACCCGGCCCCTCCCCCTGCACTTCCTGTAATGGCGTCTCCAATGGGGACACCATTAGTCCTGCTCAGGGCAGCGCCTAAGTAGTGTGGCTGATAAATATAACATGAGCCCATCGATTAGAACCCTCGAGTCCTGCAGCAGCTCAGCTCCCTAATGGCTCCTCTCCCCTCCACACACTCACTACCCACCCCCACCCCCCACCCGGGCAGCTTTTCTTGCTTACTTGGGGCTACGAGGCAGTCCTTGCTGGAGGAGCAGAGTGAGGGGACAGCAGAAACACCCAGGGCCCAGCCGGACGCTCTTTGGAGACAGTCTGGGCAAGTCGGGCGCAAGGCAGTCTGGAAGCCTGGCCATCAGTTGGGGGAGCAAGGGGAGGGGCATCCCTGGCTAGGCCCACCGGATGTGGGGTGCCCAAGGCGGAGCCCTTCCCCCCCCAGGGACACAGCACAGATCCTACCTTTGGGGCGCTCCTGGTGACGTGTGTGTGGTGACTTTTAAAAGAAGTCTGCAGTCAAACCAACTTAGACCCTGTCTCCATGCTCTCCTTCCCCAGTATCTCTCAGCCACCGCCTGTCCCCAGCACACCTGCCCCAGCCCAGCAGAGCTGCCACCCCTCTGTCTCCCCCAGCCCTGGTGCCTTCATTTCACCCATCCTGAGAATAGCCACACTCCCTGGTCAGACCTGGAGCTCTGAGCTCAGGGGCTGTGTCTCCCCGCTAAGCCTGGGGCCCCCTGAGCAGTACGGAGTGTCTGTTTCCGCTGGAGCAGGGGAGGCTTGAAGTCATGAGCTCCCTGGACCCCAAACCCTCAAATCCAGTTTGGGGACTCCTGGAGTGGGGTGTGCCATCCGTAAGTTAATCAGACCAGTGAGCCTTCGGACTGTGTTTGTTAAGCCTCAGTACCAGGAGCTGAGACAGCAAAGCCCAGCCCCTACATACCTCCCTTCAAGCTGGGACCCCTCAAGGCTCCGGCCAGCTGCTCCAAGACATCTGGGAGGGTCTTGGCAAGAGGTGTGGGAACAGCTCCTGCCTGGGCACCAGAGGGGACTTCTGGATGGTGGTCTGGGCCTGGCAGGGGCTGCGGTTTTGCAGAACTGTCTCTCTGGGTGGAGGCTGCCCACAGAATCTTCTAACAGGAAGGCTAAGCCAGGCTGGCGGCAGCCAGGAAGTTAATCCTTAATGTGCCGCTGGCCTCGCTGCTGTGCAGATTCACCACTTAAACACTCCGGGCCAGTGGGGATGAGCCACAGAGCCCACACTCTTCAGGGTGGGGTTTGGTACAAGCTGAGTACTGGGGATGCTGGATGTGGGATGGGGTGCCTGGCTGCCTGAGTGGCTTTGCTAAGAGGAGTGGCTGTGCATGGGGCTGGCCACACCCTCCATGAGGTGGACAGCTGGGTCACCCACCCCCCCGCCCCCGTGCCCATCCAAAGCCTCTGGTAGGCGTTTCAACAAAGAAATGTGTTTTTATGGCTTGCGCTTTCTGACACACCTAGTTACAGCTGTAGAGATGGTGGCTAGACCGCACGAAGAACTTCCTCCTGTGCATTGAGTGGAAAACCACAGGGAGCATCCTTCAGGGAAGGGAAAGATTCCTCACTGAAGAAGCTTCTGGAAGGGAAGTTGACTCCAGGAGAAGTGGAGGAAGCATGGTGAGGGGATGGGCAAGCAGATTGTGCCTCTAAGGTGTCTTGGCTCAGGCAGCCATAACAAAATCCCATAGATGTGGTTCCTTAAGGCAACAGGAATCTGTTTTCCCACAGCTCTGGAGGCAAGAAGTCCAAGAGCAAGGTTCTGGCCATCTCAGTTTCTGGTGACAGCTCTCTTCCTGGCTTGCAGATGGCCTTTCCTTCCCTGTGCATTTGCAAGGGGACATATAGGGGACAAGCTATCTGGTGTCTCTTTTTACAAGGGCACTAATCTTATGGGATCAGGGCCCCACCCTTGTGACCTCATTTAACCTTAATTCCCTCCTTATAGGCTAAGTATAGACATCTCCAAGTACAGTCACATTAGGGATTATGTCTTCAACATATGAATGGGGGGCCTCCCTTCAGTCCACAGCACAAGGTGAGGAGGTCTCTCTTTTTTCTCCACACTGCATCCTCATTTTTGAAGATGGAATAGCTCAGATTTCTGTTTTCGACTCAACGAGCTGATGCTCTCCCACCCATCTGCTATGTCTCCCCACCCCTACTCCTTCCTTTCCCAGCCTCCTCTTCTCCAGCTCTTTGCAGCCTGGGCCTGGGGCAGGCCACAGAGAGGCCTGCTCCCTCAATAGCCTGAATTCAGCCCCCAGCCCAGGCTATATTTAGCTTTGTGCCTCAAACACTGGACAAAGCCACTTTCCAAGGGGCTGGTGGGGACGGAATTGAAAGGGGGCTGCCCTTCCTGCCCCTTCCTCTTCCTGAAATGGATACCCCTCAGTTGCCCTTCTGGGGTTACTAGGAATGCTGTTCATGGGGCCCTGGGCTAAGACTTTGTGTGACGTGTATGCTATTTCTAGAGTATCTGGGAAAGGAGTTCTGAATCCTCTGCCCCAGCCTGAACAGGCACATTCTGGAGCAGTTTTTCTTTCATGTCCTTACTGGAAGTCAGGATCAGTTAGGAGTTTTAAAACTCTAGATGCTCAGGCTCTACCCCTAAAAATCCTGATTAAATTGGTCTGGGGTGAGGCTCTGGTATCTTTTTTTTTTTTGTAAATAATCTCCCCAGACAACTATAATATGCATCCTGGACGGTGAGCCACTGTTCTAGATCCTTGCCACTTAAAGTGTGGTTCCTGGGTCAGTGGCTTCAGCATTTAGGTGATCAGCATCACAGGGAAGTGGGAATTTCATTAGGAATGAAAATTCTCAGGCCCTGTTCCAGCCTGCTGCATCAGAATCTGCATTTTAACAAGATGCCCTGGGAATTCCAATGCAGGCTGAAATTGGAGAGTCACTGTTCTAGAACTTTCCACAGTAGTCTGCAAGACTCCAGATATACTTCCAAATTGTTCAGGTAGCAAGAGATTCTGTCGGGCAACGGAAGCAAGAGGTACTCACCCTGTCTGCTTTATTCTTAGAAGAAGATTCTGGTTTCTTGAGATTCAGTCCCTTGAGGGGATGGCCAGGTATACCTCCTTCCTTCACTCCCCTGCATGTCCTCACCCTCGTATATGCACACACTCATAACCCAGATCACAGCCCATATCCCCAAAGTAGACAGGATCTCCCCTAGCCTGCACAGAGGGGTCCAGGAATGTGTGTCAAGTATTATGGCTAAATTCTTTTCCTATCAGGAGCAAATTTGGTGCTTAGCTCTCATTTCCAACAAAGAGGTGTCCACTTATTCCTTCAGCCTCAACAACAGTCTCCCCTATTTGTCCTGTAAGAAATCCCTAGGGACCCCAATCATCAAAAATTCTTTCTTGTTTCAAACCTAAATTCTTAGGATCTCCTTCCTGGAGAATGTCTTACATACAATTCAGTTCTTGCCTTTACTTAAAGACCTTCACTTGTTCCCCTCTTGTGCATAAGAGTCCTTGGAGGGCCATCAAGGCCCAGCAGGATCACAGAGTCGCTGCCCCTGTACAAAACCTCACCTCCCACTGCTATCCCTACCCCATACCCAACACTAGAGCTGGACCCAGCACCTTCTGGCTGTGAAACACACATTTCTCCCCTGATGTTACTTCCTCTGTACTAGTGCACTTCTCATTTGCTATTCCCTAGCTGAGATGGCTTTTATCTCTTCTCTACCTAGCTCCCTGGCAGGCTCCTATTTATCCTTCAAGTCCCACATAAGGTCACCTCCTCCAGGAAGCCTTCCTTAAACATCCAGGCACCATAAATGTCTCCAAAACAGTGTATGCGCTCCTCTCCCACTATGTGTTATACTGTGCCTGTCTGTGTCCGCCTCTTCTACTTGTATAGAATGAACACTCAATGGGCTGCCTCTTCCTGAAACTTGTCTGTTGGAAGAGGCAGCCCATTGATCTTTGGAACTTTGGCACCTTCGCCAAGCCCCTGGCACGGAGGAGAAGTGACAGCAACAGCTAACATTTACTGGGTGTTCATTCTATACTAAGCACCAGCCAAGCCACTTCCTGTGTCATGTATCCTTTAGTATTTATAACAACCCTACTTTTTTTTTAAGATTTTAATTATTTATTTGACAGAGAGGAACACAGTTGGAGAGGGAACACAAGCAGGGGGAGTGAGAGAGGGAAAAGCAGGCTTCCCGCAGAGCAGGGAGCCCGATGTGGGACTCGATCCTGGGACTCCGGGATCATGACCTGAACCAAAGACAGTTGCTTAACCAACTGAGCCACCCAGGTGCCCAACAACCCTACTTTTATCAGGGCTGCTTTTTTGTTTGTTTTAATGTGTCAGGCACACTGCAAAGTATTTTTTTTCATGTGCATGATGGTTAATTTTATGTGTCAACTTGGCTGGGCCACAACACCCAGAATATTCAGCCAAACATTATTCTGGCTGTATTACAGAAGGTGTTTTTTTAGATGAGATTTAACATTTAAATCCATAGGCTTGGGGCACCTGGGTGGTTCAGTCATTAAGCATCCGCCTTCAGCTCAGGTCATGATCTGGGACTCCCCCAGGATCGAGCCCTACATCGGGCTCCCTGCTTGGCAGGAAGCCTGCTTCTCCCTTTCTCACTTCCCCTGCTTGTGTTCCCTCTCTAGCTGTGTTTCTGTCAAATAGATAAATAAAATATTTAAAATAATAATAATAAATAAATAAATCCATAGGCTTTAGGTAAAGTAGATTATCCTCCATAATGTGGTGGGCCTCATCTACTTAGTTGAAGACCTTAGTAGAACAAAGACCAACCAACCTGCCCTGACAAGAAGGACTTCTGTCTGCAGACAGCCTTTGGACTTGAACGGCAAGTCCTCCCTAGGTCTCCAGCCTGCCAATTTCCCTGAAGATTTTAGAATTACCGATTCCTGGGGCGCGTGAGTCGCTCAGTTGGTTGGGCAACTGTCTTCGGCTCAGGTCATGATCCCGGAGACCCGGGATCGAGCCCCACATCGGGCTCCCTGCTCGGTGGGAAGCCTGCTTCTCCCTCTCTTGCTCCCCCTGCTTGTGTTCCCTCTCTGGCTGTGTTTCTGTCAAATAAATAAAAAATCTTAAAAAAAAAAAAAAGATTTACCAATTCCTTAACACAAATCTCCATCTCTCTCCTCTGCCACAGACACAGACAGACAGATGGAGAAACACACACACACACACACACACACACACACACACACACACACACACATATGCACACACTGTCTCACTGGAGAACCCTGGCCAGCATGATGTGTCAGTACTCCGACAACTCTGTAAGGTAAATACTATTGATACTCTAGATTTACTCAGAGACTATTTAAAATTCAAGGTCACAAAGTTTCAATTTAGGTCTGTCTACAACTAAAGCCTGAATTTTGGCTGCTACACTATGTTGCAAAGTAAGCAAGTATGTATATGAATATATGTGTATGTGGGCATGCATGTGTATGTTCACATGTATTGCAGTGTGTGTGTGTGTGTGTGTGTGTGTGTGTGTGTGTGTGTTTTGAGAGGGTGTTTTATTAATGCAGAATCCGAGGCTCAGAGACGTGAAGCAACTTGCTCAAGATCACACAATGAATCATGGCAGAGACTTGAACTCAACCTGTCAGGCTCCAGAGCTCATGTTCTTTCCTAGCATACTCTAGTGAGCTCATTCGATAGATGATGGAATTAATGAATGAACAGCCTAATCACCCCTAAGCAAAAATTTCCTACAATTATTTCTTCATCAACACATTCTTCTTTATCATTATCAATCCCATCTTTCTGTCCTCCTTGGTACCTTCATCAGCAGGAATCCTTTGTAGGAGCCACACCACCATGGGTCCTGACTCAGTTGGCCTATGGTAGAGATTAGGGCATCATTTCCAGGCTTCTGCTTCAGACGAATGAATCTCAGGGGGCAGACTGCTTGGGTCCAGATCCCAGCTCTGCCACTTCCTATCTGCAGGACCCTGGGCAAGTTGCTTCATCTCCCTAAGCTTCGGTTTTATATACCGGAGATAATCCTACTACCTGTCTCCCAGGACCATCAGAGAATTAAATGAGGTAATGCCCAGAAGTTTGGGTGTATAGTGATGGCTGGGTAAATGTTAGCGAACATGTTGGGGTTCGGGAGGAGACAGTGCTATTAGGGGGAGGTGGACTTCCTGGTTCAGACTTCTCTTCCCCCTGCCCGCGGGTAAGGAACTTGGCTATCCCCATCCTGACCTTGATGAGGGGGAAGGGTTTTCACACGTTATGGAATTCCTTTGTTAAAATTGAGTAGAGCCTAGGGAAGCCAACTCCTTGATTACTCCAGGAAGACCTAAGGGAGAGAGGAGAACTTTGAGAATGATGGAGATGGCGTCCAAGAGATGGTCCAGAGGCTGAGGATTAAGAAAGCAGGGAAGGAGGCCAGGATGCCAGGATGGCTGCCTGCCCCGTCTCCACCTTCCCCAACAGCGCTGTGGGTGCTCTCTTCCAACCTGGAGGTGACCCCTACCCCATGCCAGTCTCCTGTCTTCCTCCTTTGCCCTGGGGCAGATCCTTGTTGGCACCATTCCCTGGTAGGTACCAAGAGGACAGAAAGCAGGAAGAGAGGACCTTTGTCCAACCCCCCAGCAACAACCACTCCTCGGGTCAGGGCCAGGCCGAGGGGCCAGTGCGCAGCCCCCTCCCTTCGTCCTTCCCCGTCCCTTGAGGAATGTGTCCTCTGAGGCTCACCAGCTTGGCAGTCAGCTCCAGTTCACAGAGGGGGCTGTGTCCTGCCACCCGTCCCCTCTGAAGCCCCCATTGTCAGGCCGGGAGGGTTGGGAGCAGGCCGGGGCTACGTCTCAAAGGCCTAATGTTCTCAGAGGTGGGAAGGCCGAGGGGTCTCCCGGAAGGCCTAGTCCATGGGACACCTGGCTCTTCTCCGCCTCTCCGGCTGGAGCCTGAGCTGGCCGGAAGGAGGCTTCCCAGGAAGTGGGACAGATATTGGGGCATTCTCTGCTCTTGCCCGCCTTGGGCCGAGCTGTTCCCTAGGCCTGGCAGAGAGGCTAGAGAGAATTTTAAAAAAACACAAAAACAAACAGACGGTTAAAATAGCACAAGCCCATTTCATAAATTCCTGTTGAGAGCCGGGCGTCATGCTATGGGGTTCTAACCAGCACAGCCCACAGTGAAGGAGATGCAACCATGATCATCATCCCTATCGCGCAGCTGAGGAAATGAGGCCCAGAGAGATTAGGAGAGCGGTCCGCGGTTACAGAGGGAGCCAGCAGGACCTAGGCAGCTTAATTGCAGAACCCATGTCCACAGTGACGCTGAATGCTAGGAAGGGAAGAACATTTTGGGGGAAGACCAAGAAAGATGAGGCCCGTTTACCCCCCTCAGCAGTTCCCAAGGCACCTCCAAGGACCCCACAGCTCTCCCGATCACAGCAGAGAACACTGTTCTAAATCTTTCCCAGGATCCTGTTTCCAGTGTGGTCTCCAAGCAGTGGCTTTTAGATGGCATTGGTCTGGGGCCCACTCAGGGGCCAAGGACCACAGGCTCATATGCCTTTACTGCAGCAACACAGGCTTCTACCAAAGGTCCCTCCGGGCTGGGTGGGAAGCGCGAGTGCATTTTTTTTCCTGGGGCACGAAGCCAGCACTGCTGGAGGAAATAAAGGCCTTCGAGGAGAGCACAAGATGTCACTGATGGTTTCCATAAAAGTGCCAGGACTCACTCATTGAATCACGTGTGGTCCTTTTCAAAGCGATCTTCCCAGTAGCCCCCCACCATTTGGGGGAGCTCTTGTCTAGAGCTAGCCCCTCCAGGCCTCTGGCTGTCCTGGGCAAAGTGAAAGCTGTGAGGGGTGAACTTGAGTTTGGGGAACAACCAGGAGCCGCTTGGGGCCAGGGCGGTGAGAGGTGCCTCCTGCATTCTGGTGGGCCCGCATCATTCAGCACACAGCCCTGGGGCGGGCACTTACTTACCTGGGCCGTGGTGCCAGGCTGGGGTGGCAGGGGGAGGGGCCAAAGAGGACCCAGGGGTCCGGGACACCCACCATGCAGTGGGAAGGGAAAGACCCATCCCAAGCAGTCCAGGGCAACGTGAACAACAGGTGTGGGGCCTCGTGCTGGGCAGGCTGCCCCATCTAGGGGACTCTGGGGGCCGGGGGCAGGGTGGAGAAGTGCTGCCATGGGGTTCAAAATCAAGGACACTCGACAGATAACCTCCAATGTGCGGAGGTTTACAGAGTTCAGGATGACCTCCTAGAAGCGGCAGGCTTTATCCTGGGCTTCAAAGGAGGAGCGGGACGTGACAACATGGAACAGGAGAAGGATTCCAGGTGGAGGAGGCACGCTGGTCCGTGCTATTTTGATTCAGATACATGAATCAATGAAACAAACCCTAGCCCAGAATAGTTGCCATGGGAGGGTGGGAGGTACTCTAAAGTCAACTTGAAACTTCTGGCTGAGCAGTTAGGCCCCAGTCTGTGCCCAGCCTGGACCGTTCACTAGGTATGGGGCCCGGGGCAAGTGGCTTCGTCTTTCCCAGCTGCAATTTGTCATCCCCCAAATGAAGTAGTAGTGGCTTTCTCCTGAATTATTGGAGCATGAAACAAGGTAAACTGAGAAGTGGGCACTTGGCGACTGACCCCAACCAGTGCCCGTTCTCATGACAATGGCACCATCGCTTTAAGAGGCTCCAAAAGTGATTGGAAGGGTTGGGTCTCAAAAAGAGGTCCCCATGCAATTCTGAGTCACGGGAAACATCCGAGATGCATCTCACCCTGCTCCCCAACAGGGTTACCGAGGAAGGAGGTAACCCTTTGTGGGTCATCATAACCCAGGATCCCCATCGATGACTCCTGCTTCTAATCCATCCAAAAGTCCTGTCTCTACTCCAGCACCTCTCCTCATCTCTACTCCAGCACCAAAGCTGTGGTGCCCTCCCTGTCCTGGTCTCTCCTCTCACCAAACCTCATCCTCCCCATGCCCATAGTGACCCCTCAGAGCAGATTAGTTCATGACTCTACCCAGCTCAAAAGCCTTCCATGGCTCCCATTGCCCAGAGCTTACAACCCAACTCTTTAGCCTGGTACCCAAATCCAGTCCTCCACCATCCAACCCCCGCCTGCCTCTCCAGCCTCTTCTTCCCCATGCCAGACCCACCGCTCACACCAGGTCAACCACCTCTAAGTCCTCAAACAGGCTTTGTGCAGCCCTGCCTTGGTGCCTTCTTTTAGAAGCAGCCCCCTGTCTTTCCCTCCACCTAGAACATCTTCTCTCCCTTCTCTGATGGCTAAATCCTAGATGCATTCTTGGTCCCAGTTCCACTACCTCCTCCTCCCTGAAACCCTCACCGAGTCCATTCCAGAGCTAGGACCATGGCTTGCTCAAAGCTGTCTCCTTCTGTAACTGAGTGTGGACTATGGATGCAAGCTGGGGCCACAGTCTGCAGCTGCCTGGAGGACTCTCGGGGAGCATCGTGGGGCAGAGATCATTGCTGGGAGAGGCTATACCGGTAACCAGCCCCTCATCCTGGAGCAGAGCAGGGTGGGGCCAGCGGGGATGCCAGCAGCCCGGATAGAGCCCAGGCGGTGGTGTTGGCACAGCTCCGCTGCCGGAGATGAGGGTGAGACAAACAGCAATTAGCCAAGCACAGGCTGGGCTCTCAAGGCTAATTACCAATTAGATGGGGCTGGGCGATTAGCGACATGAAAGAGACAGTCAGCAAATAGTCCCTGGCATGGCAGAGCGGAAAGGGGTTGGGGGGTGGCTCTGGCCCCGCCAACAGGCCTGGGCTCCTGGTGGTTAGGGCGGTCCTGGTCTGGGAAGTGGGCTTCCAGCAGCAGGGGTGGGGGGCACTGGGGCAGATCTGCCTTCTTCTTTTGGATTCCCAGAATCATCCTCAGGGTGGGGCTCGTGGCATGGGTTCCTCGCTTGTGCTGGGGTGATGGGTGATGAGTCCCCCAACACCATTGCCCAGGTGAGCCCAGGAGGACCTCAGAGCAGTTAGATGCCAGACGCCCAAGGATACATTTGTCTGGAGCTCGTCCTGGCACTGCAGTGGGGCTGAAGGAGGGAGGGGGTGCACAGATAGTTTCCTCCCTCCCATCTCTTGGCTGCACATTCTTCACTCTCAGGCTCCATGCCCCCCCAAACCCATCCCATCCCTCAGCTCAGTTTTTCTTCTTTTTTTCCTTTCCCTCCCTCTCATTTCCTCCATCTCTGGTGTTTACCTTTGGGGCTTTCTGTCTTTTCCTCTGTACCTCGCTCTTCCTCTGTCCCCGAAGTCCATACTCTGTGGTCCCTGCCTCACTTACGGTGGGGCCCCCGCCACCACAGGAGAAGCTGAGATCCAAAGTCCGGTGGCTTCCTGACGACCAAGGCCTGGCGACTCTGGGGTGAGCTGTCCCTGTGTGGGAGAAGGTGGGAGTGGGAAATGGGCCCTCATTTCAGGATGCTTTCAGGGGAAAGAGGAATTTGTGTGAACGATCCAGCAGGTGGATCATAGAATCTCACATCATCCAGATCCAGGACCCAAATTAAGTTCAACCCAAACCAAATAAAGTGAGCGTTTGGTTTCTGGACTACCTCCCGGTCATTCGGGTCTCTCTAGTCCCTGGTGGGCTTGAAGCAGGTGGGTGGTATGAGCTGCTGAAATCCTGGTGACTAAATCTTCCCACCATACAAAAGCCCAGATGAGCCTTCCCAGCCTGGGTCCTCATGCTGGTGGTGGTGATGGATAGTGTGTGTGTGTGTGTGTGTGTGTGTGTGTGTGTGTGTGTGTGTGTGTGTGTGTTTGGGGGGCTGGGCACAGGCAGACCAGCGTAACCTGTCTCAGCACCAACTGCAGGGTCCATATTGTTGATGAGATTCTCTGGGGCCACAGAAATGAGAAGGAAAGAATGCTGCTCTTCCGGAGAGGCTCTCAGAGTTGGGGTCGACAGAGGGGAGGAATTCAGTGAGGAAAGAGAATTCAGTGAGACGGGGTAGTTCCATAAGGAGAAGCACTTGGTGAGGGGAGAGGATTTCCGTAGGGCAGGGCGTTCTGGGGGAAGATGAGCGCCCACATCCGGAAACACATTTAGGGAAGTAGACCTGGCCAAAAGACCTGGTTTGCCAACCTGTTTACTGTGGCAGCCTCCACCACAGACACCGTGAGCACAGGAGATCAGAGCGCCCTGGGCTCCCATCCCTCGTGAGGGTGGGGCTCCAGGGGCTGCCCTTCCCCCGCCCTGGGACAGGCGCCCCACCCTCCTCCCCCTATGTCCGGAGCCCCAGAAGATGGGGAGATTCTGCCTCACTGGCTCTAGGAAGGAAAGAATGGAGCACCTGCCAGCAGGAACGCGGAAGAGCCAAGGAGGAGCTGTCATCAGTTTTGGGCTGTCCCCAGGGCAGGTGTGTGGGTGTGGGTGTGGGTGTGTGTGGGTGTGTGTGCATGTGCGCTCACTCAAGGGCTTGGGAGTGAATGGGCTTCTGTGAGGATGGCCCCCGTCTGTCTGGGCTTCGGGTTCTGTAGTTATGAGCACCAGCCCCTTTTCCCAACAAGCAGCCTGATGATTTTCCCTGTCTCTCTCCTGCTGTGGTCAGAAAACCAGTGACCAGCCCAGTGGTCAACCAACATCTCTGGGCTCTGAACTCACCCCTCAGCTATGCCCCCAGGACAATGGGGCTCTTTCTGCACAGATGGGCACGAGGGACCCTGTCATAGACTTGTGACCTGAGGGACAGAACTGCCCTAGGGTACACCCCGCTCTTGGTCACACTTGTGGACACTGCCTGGCCTAGAGCCAGAGGAGACCGAAGAGAAAGAGAGGTTATCCTTCCAGCCTGCCTCAGGAAGGCTTCCTGGAGGAGGGGGCCGGTGCTTTCCCCAAGCTCCCTGATAACCCTGGTTCTGGTGTTCTGGTTGGTATGAACGCACAGGGCTCCCCTCAGTGCAATCAGGAGCCTGAACAGGTGCGTGTCCTAGAGCTGACCTGTCCCCCAGAGTGTCAATACTCTGATGCCTGTAGGTCAACCCCAAGTGGGGAGCTGGGAGGTCCAGCTAGAGGACAAATCAGAGCCGGATCTGATGGAAGATAGGGCGCCTTGGACTGCCCATAGAGAGCTGAGCTGGAAGGGAAGAAGATGTGTTCAGTCTCCCCAGGAACTTTAATCTAATGAGAGACTCAGTCCCTATGCCCTTCCTTGCTAAATCTCCTCCCACTCTGAGGGCACCCTCAGTGAAGGAAGGGTCAGTCTGGTGGGGGGTTGCACCCCCTTAGCTCCCCTCCCAAGAACAGACCCGGTGAATAGCCTTTGAGGAGGAGAGGCAGATGAAGAAAGCCCCCATCCCCTGAAGAGAAGACTCCGAGGGCTTCCTGGTGCAAGGAAGGATGGCGCTGGGCAGGGACCTCTGGCAGGGACTGTCCGGGCCTGGGGACATACCTAGTAAGGACTCAAAGGAGGCTGAGGGTGCAGGAAAGAGAGCTTCTGGGGTGATGTCTTTCCCGTTATCTGGAACCCCTCAAACCCTGGCCCAGAGAAGCCAGTCCCCGCCCCTGGGTAGCACAGCTCCAGAAGAGGTAGGGCACAAGAATTTCGCCCAGGTTTCTGACTCCACACCAAAGCTCTTTCCCCTCCTCTTCCCCCTTGCCTTACAGCCCACACCCCGGGGCAGCCCAGGGAGATCAGTGGGGGGCAGGAAGTGAGGTTCCAGCCGCTCTGAGCCCTCTGCCTGGACAGCTGTTCTACGCAGCTGCTGGGGGCTCTGGGGGCTGCGGCGGATTTGATTTGATTCAGGCCCCAAAATAGCCCTCCTAGCAGGAAGCAGCCCCCCTTCCACAACCCCTCCAGGACTCTGCATCCGGGGGCTGAGTTGACACCTTAGAGGTTCTGCCCCCTTCTCCTCCCCTGCACTGACCCCCTTGTCTCCGGACCCACTCCATTTAATCCCCTTAGCTTACACCCATTGTCCTCCTGCTTCCCCTCCTCCAGGAAGCCCACCCTGGTCACCCCTTCCCCCCACTGCCTCTGTTGCAGTCCTTTGCCCACACATGATCCTGCTCCTCCCCCACTCCAGTCCCACTCTTGGGGAGGGTGGATGACTGGGAGGCAGTCTAGGGCTAGGGGCCTGTGGCCAGGCACGGGCAGGCGGGCTGCGGAGGGCACACAAAGACAGGGGCTGCCCTGGCCTTTGATGAGTAATCGCTGTTCCCTGGAGCCACGATTCCACTTGGCCGCCTAGGTCCCCCCCTCGCCCCCGCCCCCCTCCAGCTCCTCAAATAAGACTCGTTTTTGTTCAGAGGACACAATGCGAGAAAATGTCACCCAGGGGGCGTGCCCTCTGGCCCCAGCCCTGACAACCAGAGCTCTTAATCACCCGGCCTCCTTCCTCCCCAGCCTCCCTCTCCAGCAGCTGGCTGAGCTGGGGGAGGAGGGGAAACTAAGGGTGGGGGGACAGCTACCACCCTCTGGGCCTGAGACTTCTTCCAGCCTGGAAGTCTAAGGCCTTCATGTTTCTCCCACCCTGGAGTACAGCCTCTGAAGCACCCCCTCACAAGCGCTCAGTTCTCAGCTCTTCTCTCTCCATCAAAACCTACCAAGGTCCCTGAAGCTTTCTAGAGAAAGCTCTAGAAGGGGGCTGCCCCAGGGAACTAGGCCAACACTTGAATAAGTACAGCAAAGAAAGTTAACAGTATGCAAGCAAGTAATGGTTGGGAGGGGGGCAGAAGTCATCTCTCCAGCAAGTCACCCAGCAAGGCAAGAGCCTCCCATGCAAAGGACGTGTGGCTTATGGTCATGTTTGAGTGGTTTAGGGGGACAAACCCTCCCCCTCCATTATCTCCAAAAGGATCCCTCTTCGCCTGCTCCATAAAAATGCAGCCTAAATAAAAACAATGTGCTTGCTATGCACACAGCTTCTAGACAATTCCCTGACCCCCTCTTCTAATCAAATGACTGCCCCCCCCCAGTCTATATGGAAATTCTGGAATCTTCATTGCTTAGATCTTTTTCTTTCTTGATCCTCACATCTCTTGCACCAGCCAAGCTGGTCTGCTCTCCCTCCAAAACTTATGCCAACCTATCCAGTTTCTTTCTCTCCACTGCCACCCCTCCCGCTTACCCCATCTCTCATTTGTGCCTCTTCAGCAACCCCTGCCTGGTCTCCCAGCTGCACTTTGCCCCCCACAACGCATTCTCCACAGAGCAGACACAACAATCTTTATAAAATGAAAATCATATTATGTCACTCCCTGGCTTAAAAGCCTCCGAAGATTTCTCATGGCTCCAAGAATGCAATTCTAACTCTCCTGTAAGTAGAAGTAGGCAGAATGGAAGATCCGCATGAGATACGTGTTTGGGGGTTCTTACCACGTACAAAGGGTGAGACCAAGAATATCAGTGGCAATGATGAGAGTGATGACACCCATCACCCTCCGAGGAGTATGAGTTCATAGATTAAATCTGTGTACCTGAGATCCAGTAAAGAAAAAAAAAAATCCAAACTCCTTATTTTGTCTTCAGCGCTGCGGCTGGTCTGGTCTCCTCCACTATCCCCACTTATCTCCTGCCACTCTGGTCTTTCCCTGGCTCAGTGGGCTCCAGCAGAGCAAAAGGGAAGATTTCAACACAGAGTGCAGTTTCCCAGGCTATTCATTCAAACTGTTGCTTTGGATCCCACTCCCCATTAAGCATGGATCAGAGATGGAAATAGGATCCCATAGGGGCTTACAGCCTAGCGGGGTGGATCATAGGAATATAGAGAAGTGTGATAGGATACTTGGGAAAGGCTTCACAGCCTTAAGCTCTGTCTTCAAGGAGAAGTCCAAGTTCATCAAGCAAAACTCAGGTCAGAATTCTTGGCTGAGGGGACCATGCCTGCAAAGGCAATGACCGTGAACGAACATGGGCTGATGGGGGCGGAGTGGGGGGAAAGGGTGGCATGGATGGACCAAGGAGCATGCTGGGAGATAAGCTTGGACTGGGAAACAAAGGTTGGGCCATGAATGCACTTGGAAGCCTCATTAGGACTTTGGACTTATTTTTCGGCCACAAAGCTACAGCCAAGATTTTGAAGCAGAGATGTGCATAATCAGATTTGTGTTTTAGAGAGAGCTCTCTGGCAGCAGCACAGATGGGTGATAGATTGGAGAGAGGACAGACTGGAGTCAGAGAGACCAACTGGTTCCAGAAAGAAATGATGCAGGCCTGAACTAGGACAGGAGCAGCCAGAGAACGAGAAGTGGGCACACGCAAGGTAAGGCTGGACTTTGGGTCATGTGATAGGGAAGGGGGTAAGTGTGACGTGGCAGGGATGGACGTTAAGACCCAGACCTCAGTCTTGGCTCACTGGGAAGGTGCTGGGGCCACTCCTGACATGAGCTGCTGGAGCAGAGGAGCAGTTTGGAGTCGGGCTGTGTGTTAGGGTGCAGGCGTCTGAGACATGTGGGCAGAGAGCCTGCTTAAGAAGCCAGGAACCCTGTCTGTTCTTGGGAATGAACTGTGGAGAGGCCAAGGTGACGCCAAGAGCATGGATCTTGACAGAGGTCACCAGTCTCCCAGGAAAGGGGGCAGGGAGCTCAGCAGTGGCAAGGGCTGGCATGCACCTGCAGGTCAGTGAAGGGCCAGGGGGAGAAGGGAAAGGTCTGTGCTGGGAACCTGAAAACAGCAGGATCCCCATGGATATGGAATCCTTGCTTTGACTGAAGCATGGGACCTCAGAGATCATCTCACAGATGGAGAAATTGAGGCTCAGATGGAGTAGAATGCCCAGGCTAAAACTACTCCCTACATTGTTCATGCTCTGGGTTGGGAAGTTGTAGTGTCGATCGGCTTTGATTTATGCACAAGCTGCCTATTTTCATAGAACCTGGAACCCCACTCCGCACTACAAGCATATGTGTGACAGCGAAAGAGCTAGCCCAGGGTCGAAGGAGAGGGGTTTGGGAGAGGCCTGAAGACCTGCGATGCCATCCTTTCCCCATCCCTAGAGAGCACCACCCTGTAGTCCGCTTGAGGACACTGGCTCCTCCTAGCGGCCATAAGGAGCACTGTTCCGGGTCCCAGGTCAGCTTGGAGTCCAAGCCCCTGGAGCCTCGGACTCAATTCCCTCTGAGCAGTCTCCCAAATGGGCCCAGTATCAGTTACCCGTCCCCGACAGATACTCTGCCTGATCCTGTAGGAAGCATTCGTTCTTGAGGCTCCATCCCAGCAAGACACTGTCTTCTCCAGGCCAGGGTCCTGGGCCACGATGAATGTGTTTCCATGAGGGGCAGGACCCACATCCCACACTGTCATATCCAAATGCTTTCCACCAGACTAAGAGCCCCTGGAGGTCAAGAACCATGCTTGCCTCACCTTCATTTTCTTAGGGTCTGACTTAGGAGCTCACTGGTGTTGCGGTGCTCACCACACCTCTGCTGGAACTAAAGCCCACCCCCACGCAGCCATCCGGGGGCTTGTAGACCCCTGTCCCACCCGCACACTCCCAGGATGGGGCCATTTTGAAGCTCTGAAGCTCTCCGTTTCGGTTCTTCATCCATCTCTCCACTTGACGAAGTAGTCGGATTATGCTGTGTGCCAGGTGCCCCCAGGCTTCCGTGGAGATGGAGAAGCCCTTCAAGAGCCACAGCTAGCTTTCTGTGGTGGCCTTTACCTGGCCCCCATGCCTTCAGGCCCCAGCCTCCCCCTCTACCTCCTTCCCTGCCCCTCCAGCCCACGTTGGAGGACAGATGTGAGTCAGAGACCTCCGCGGGGCTCCCTCCGCCCTTCCCCCATCTGTTTCTTTTTCCATATGGTCTTTTAGAAGCAGAAGATTCTTGCCTATTCAGCAATCCTGGGGCTGGGGGGGGGAGGGTGCAATCTGCATGAGTTTCCCTTGCTTTCTCAGGAGAAGATTTGGTTGTGTGTGGCATTGGAGGAAGGTAAGACCTTCTCCTCCCTCCTGACTGCACTCCTGAGGGAACAAGAAGAAAAGGGGCCCCTGTAAGGAAGGCTGCCTGCCTGGGGACAGGGATGGGATGTGGTTATATATAGCAAGTAACATGGGCACAGGCATGGAGGAGGTTTTGGGCACCACATGAACATGAGAGCTACACTCCTCCTGCCTCCATTTGGCAGAGGATAAAACCAAGGCGAATGCCTAGCTCAAGGTCACAGGATCAGCAAGAGTGACAAAGCAGGTACCCAATCCAGGCCTTCTGATTCTCAAGTCCAGTGTCTTTTCCGTACAACTGAGGCACCTTCTTTACACCAATCAGAGACCTGGTCGGTAATGACCTAAGGCTTGGCGATGTGGAGAGAATGGATTCAGGGGACTGACTCAGACACGGGACCATCCTTCCTCTCTCCCACCCTCTCTTTCCTTCCAACATATTCTGCCCTTTATGTGTTGGGCATTGGACCCTGAAGTCCGGGAGAGCCTGGAAGGCAAGAAGCGGCATCCATCACTCTGCACACTGGACCAGCAGCAGGCCGGGCGCCGAGCCCCTGGATGGCAGCTGTGCTGGAGGAAGGGCGGAGCCACACGCAATGAGCACTTCTCCTAGGCCCCTGCCAAGGAGGGCCCTGGGGACTTAAGCACAAGTTTGAGGTCCTCGGAGGCTCAGAAGAGGGTCTGCCCCCATGCTGTGTGTGTTGGGTGATGGGGGCAGGGGAGTAGTGTTACCAAAGCCCCCTGAGAACCAGAACCATGAGGTGGAATGGAACCTAGAGAGCTTGCTTTTGGGTCACTGCCAGAAACAGTTCAAGGCGAGAATCGACGAAGAAACAATGAAGAAATCCTCCAAATTCCCTCCCTCCCCATCTTCTACCGGTGCCTCCCACTGGCCTCATCCACCTGGAATTAGCTGGCAAATGGGTTGGGTTGAGTCAGGCCAAAAAGATGGGTCTCCTCGCCTACAGGACAGGACAGAGAATGGGTCTGGGAGTTGGGGTAACATTAAACCAAGACCGATCAGCATTGTATTCTCAGGGTCTAACACAGTCTGCTACGCAGTGGGCGTATAGGAATACTTGTTAAATGAATACATAGGAGAGGATTGGTAATAACACCCATCCAATGAGGTGGTAGGAGGATTATCCATAACCCCTAACATTTTCTGAGTGCCAGTGCTCACAAGGGAAGCCACGGACTTGATAATTATGGTCCAACGTCCACCCGGACATAGGAGGTTCTCAGTAGGTGAGTTTTCTCCCCCTTTCCCCTCCTGAAGGATTTGGTTTCATCAAACACACGCCTGGAGAACACTTACCTTGAGTACAGTATGCTCTTAATACAGGGGACTCAAAGATAAATCAATATGGGCCTGGCTTTCAGGGGTTTGGGGGCCAGCAACAAGGAAGTCAGGTGAGAGGAAGAGAAGGGAAAGGGGACGGAGTCTGGGCTCCTCCATTAGTGGGATCTGGATGCAGCTGCTGAGGAAGGGCCAAGGCACAGCGGGAAGAATGTATCAGGACAGGAAGAGCCTGGGCCCCTCCCCATCGCAGAGGCACCTAGACCAGTTTCCTTGTGCCTCATTTCCCTCTTCACTTCCATCCCACCAGAAATCACCCGATGTCACGCTAACTGCCAACCCTCCTACTGCCTGGCACACCTCCATGGCCGCCCACATCCCCCCACCCTCGTCCCCTCCAGCCTTCTCAGTCTCCCCACAGGCCCTCTGTGTTCTGGTCTATGACTGGCCACACCCCCTTCTAGCTCCACCTCTGTCCAGAGCACCCCATCCCTCCTGGCAGCCTGTGCAACAGCCTTTTCCCTGGAAGACTTTCTTCTCTCAAACTCAATACCCTGAGGCTTGGAGGGCCAAGAAGAGTCCTCCTTGACTCTCATTTCTTTTTTCTTTTTTTAAAAAAGATTTTTTATTTATTTGACAGAGAGAAACATAGCCAGAGAGGGAACACAAGCAGGGGGAGTGAGAGAGGGAGAAGCAGGCTTCCCGCTGAGCAGGGAGCCCAATGTGGGACTGGATCCCGGGTCTCCGGGATCATGACCTGAGCCGAAGGCAGTCACTTAACCAACTGAGCCACCAGGCGCCCCTTGACTCTCATTTCTTTCCCCTCCATCTCTCTCCTTTAAAAATCCCAGATCCTTTGAAGTCCCCGTGATCCTTTTACTTTCCTCTCCACCTTGTTCCTAACCGTTCTTTCACCTCCCTCCCTAAACCTCACCCTCGCCATAAACTATATCTCCTCTGAAATTTCTAATTTCCGAAACCACTTCCCAGCCACCACCACCTGTCCCTCCAGCTGGCTCGCTCAGCCCCACCTGCGGCCACATTCTGCAAACATACTGAGGCCGC
Source organism: Spilogale gracilis (assembly GCA_004023965.1). Lineage (NCBI taxonomy): Eukaryota > Metazoa > Chordata > Mammalia > Carnivora > Mephitidae > Spilogale > Spilogale gracilis. The sequence goes on from PITA01001076.1 coordinate 129,456, forward strand.
CTGCTCAGGTACCACTTTCCTACCGCCCATTGGCTCTTCCTGGCTCCCCCTTCTTGCCCAGCCTACATTCCAGGATTCTAGATTCTTGTCATCCCTCAACCCGCCCCTGCTTCCCCACTTTTTGTTCTCATAACCCACCTGGCGCAACCCTCAAGCCTGGATGCCATCGGCCATACACGCCCCCATGCCCGACCCCTGAGGGAGAGACTCACACAGCTGAGAGTCACTTGCATTTACACTAGCAAGCCCCACATGGGCTGGATGCCGCCTAACAGTCCTGCTTCCCTTCCACAGAACATCCTAGCCCTCTCATCTCTCCTCCAGACCCCTCTCCTGCTCCACCCTCTACTCAACTGATGATGTTACCCTGTACTTAACTGAGAAAACTTCCGAAATGACTCTGCCATTTCCCGTCACCAAACCCTAAACCTCCTGCATGTGCACTGTCCCTCCTTCCTTCCCTCTTGCAGTGGCACCACCTCCACATACACCCCACAGCTGCCCCTACACCGCCCCCCTACCCCCACCACCTGTCCAGAGACAGTGCTCCATCAGTGAACAACCCCATCTTGAATCATCATTCTCATCACCGGCTGATTCCTACTCATCTGCAAACAGAATGAAGTGTCTCCCATGGGTGGGGAGACCCTATTCTCCCACATTGTCCTCCAGCCTCCAGCCCAAAGAATTTCTCTTCTCTCCTTTGCAAAGAATTGTTGACACATTCAGTTTCTACTTCCTATTTTTCTACTTTCTATTTTTCTTCTCCTTTCATGCTTACAAAGAATGCTTAATGATGTAATGATCACAAGAGAATATAAAGTGAAAAAAGGCAAGACATAACGATGCATATTTCCCTGATCCCGATTATTTATACACAAAAAAATGAAGGAAGGACCAAAATTCTAATAGCAATTATTCAGTGAATGTTGAAGCTAGAGATGATTTTTATTTGCTTTCATATGCTTTTCTCTTCTCCTATTTCCCACTGCAAACACGTTTTCCATTTTCTAATTCAAAAAATAAATAATACACAAAAGAGGAGACATCTCCCTCTAGCTAAAAGCTGGTTGTATTTCTGGAGTTCCCGCTGTAGCTTAGTTGGTTAAGCATCCAATTCTGATTTTGGCTCAGGTCATGATGCAAGGGTGGTGAGATCGAGCCCCGTGTGGGGAATCCACGCTCAGTAGGGAGTCTGCTTGAGATTCTCTCCCTCTGCCCCTCCCACCAAAATAAAAAACAAATCTTTTTGTTTTAAGATTTTATTTATTTACTTGACGGGGGGGGCGCAGAACACAAGCAAGGGGAGTGGGCGAGGGAGAAGCAGCCTTCCCACCAAGCAGGGAGCCCTATGCGGGGCTTGATCCCAGGACCCTGGGATCATGACCTGAGCTGAAGGCAGACGCTTAATGACTGAGCCACCCAGGTGGGGCTAAACAAATCTTTAAAAAAAAAAAAAAAAAAAAAAGGTTGATTGTATTTCTGCCTAAGAAGAATCGATGTCTTCTTATACTGTCTCATTATCATAGCCTTCATTGTCTGTAATTATTTGTAGCAATTCAGGGAGGTAACTTTCATGGCATATTCTCATATGCTCTTGCTTTGTCCTTTAAGTTATCTTCCTCCTTTTTTTTAATTTTATTTTTTATCAAAGATATATATGCACACAGTTAAAGAACTCAGAGTTCTAGAAGGCTGAAAAAGACAAACAGTAGTTCTCACTCCTTCTCTTTTCACCCAAATTCCTGCTCCCTGGAGACCAACACTGAAAATTCTGTGCTCTATTTCTCTTGGTATTTCCCTTGGTGTTTCAAGGTCCCATGCTTATTCAACTACTTACTAAGGGTTTGGTTGTAAATACTACTTGCTGTCTTCCTGGAATGGAAGATGGAGAGTTAGCTCACCCACATACACATCATCTTTCCCTTCCCTCATCTTCCCCTAGGGCTGCCATCTCATATTTTATGAGATCATTCTTATGATTATGAAAATGTTATTCATAGCTGAGTCACATAGTATACTATAATACTGTTTCCTATCTTAAATAACTCCACTTCTCCTGGAATTAAATTTGTCTCTCTTTTTTAAAATGTGCTTCCTGGGGCTCCTGTGTGGCTCAGAGGGTTAAGCCTCTGCTTTCAGCTCAGGTCACGATCCCAGGGTCCTGGGATTGAGGCCCGCATCAGGCTCTATGCTCAGCGGGGAGCCTGCTTCCCCTTCTCTCTCTGCCTGCCTCTCTGCCTACTTGTGATCTCACTCTCTCTGTCAGATCGATAAATAAAATCTTTTTAAAAAATGTACTTCTTAGAGCACCCGGCTGACACAGTACATGGAGCACACGACTCTTGATCTCAGGGCTATGAGTTCGAGCCCCATGCTGGGTGTAGAGATTACTTCAAAATAAAAACTCTTTTAAAGAATGAATAAAATATGCTTACTTTTCTAGGTACTTATCGCCAAATATTCCCAACATTCTCTGACAGTAATTAAAATCATCAATATTTTGGGGGCGCCTGGGTGGCTCAGTTGGTTAAGTGACTGCCTTCAGCTCAGGTCATGATCCCGGAGACCCGGGATCGAGTCCCACATCGGGCTCCCTGCTCGGCGAGAAGCCTGCTTCTTCCTCTCTCACTCCCCCTGCTTGTGTTCCCTCTCTGGCTGTGTTTCTCTCTGTCAAATAAATAAAATCTTAAAAAAAAAAAAAGCTGTCATTTATAAATAAATAAATAGATAAATAAATAAATAAGATCATCAGTATTTTTAAGCAAAAATTTTTTATCTTTGCAACCTCTCTCCTGGAACCCTGTTTCCTTCTGCTCCCCTGGGTCTAGGGGCTTTCTAGGGTCTTCTAAGCTCCCTTTTGCCTCTCTCACAGTTGGATCACTTACTTCCTGAATCCTATGTCTTATCTTTAAATTTTAGCTCTTTTTTTTCTGCTGCATCTCATCCTTAAGTAATTTCCTGAGAAACAATGCATAGAAGGTAAAGTCTTAGGGACTTTGTATTCTGAAAATGTCTTGATTTTAGCAACTCAGTTGGTCATTTGGGTGGGTATACAGAATTAGGTAGCAAAGCAGTTTCCCTTAGAATCTGAAAGCATTGCTTTTTTGTATCTAAGTTCCAGTGGGGCCAGTAAGATGTCAGTGTCATCCTCACTTGAGTTCTCCTCTCTGTGAGCATTTAGAACCTTTTGGTCCTCACTGTTCTGAGACTTCAGGATGATGAGTTTTGGCATCAGCCTTTCTCATTCATTGTGCTATACTTGGAATGTTCTTTTATTTTTTAATTTTTTAAAGATTTTATTTATTTATTTGAGAGAGTGAGAGTGAGCAAGAGAGAGCATGAGTAGGGAGGAGAGGGAGAAGCACGCTCCCAGCAAGGCAGGGATCCTGGTGTGGGGCTCCATTCCAGGACCCCGAGATCATGACCTGAGCTGAAGGCAGATGCCTAATCGACTGAGCCACCCAGGCACCAAGGAATGATCTTAATCTGAAGTTCATGTCCTTAAACTCATGATATTTATTTGATCACATCATTCTCTGTTTTCTCTGTTCTTATTTTCTGCAACTCCTATTTATCACATTTTTTTTAGGTCTACGGTTTGTGTTTTTGTGTTCTACATAAGACATTTTTACCATGGTCATGACGATTTTCTCTTGCTTTTCTTCTGGAAATTGTATAGTTTTATTTTATTATTATTATATTTCTAGTAGGCTCTACACCCAACATGGGGATTGAACTCACACCCCTAGATCAATAATCTAAATGTTTCAGGTTAATATTCATGTATTGTGTAAGATAAGGGTCAATACTTTATTTTCCCCATACAGATATTCAGATGCTCCAGTGCTATTTTTTGAAAAGACTATCTGCCATTGGATAACATTGTTAGCTCTGTCAAAAATCAATTGACACAGATGTGTGGGTTTATTTCTGAATTCTCTATTCTGTTCTGCAGAGAACCAATACCACACACTCCAGATTATTGTAGTTTTATGGATGAATGGGCACTATCTTTCAAGTATCCTTTCAACCTTGTTCTCTTTTTCAAAATTGTTTTGCCGATTCTAGATCCTCTACAATTCCATCTAAATTTTAGAGTTGACTTGTTGATTTCTATAGAAGAAAGCTTGGTGAAATTTCAGTTAAGATTACTTGAATCTATAGACTAGTGGGAGGAGAATTGACATTGGAACAATATTGAATTTTCTCTTCAATGAATATGGTATATATTTTTCCACTTATTTCAGTCTTCTTTCATTTCTCTCAGCAATGTTTGTAGTTGGTGTTTGTTTGTTTGTTTGGTTGGTTGGTTGTTTTAAGCTCCATGCCCAGCATGGAGCCAGATATGGGGCTTGAATTTGCAACCCTGAGATCAAGACCTGAGCTGAAATCAGGAGTTGAGCCACCCAGGCACCCCAATGTTTGTAGTTTATACTGCACAGGTGTCATTAAATTCATCCCAAAGTGTTTGATGGTTTTGATACTATCGTAAATGGTATTTTTAACTTTCAATTTCCAAATGTTTATTACTGATTTTTATAAATTGACTTTAAGTCCTGCATCCTTGCTAAGCTCACTTACTACTTCCAATAAGCTTGTTTTTATTTTGTTTTATGCTAATGTTTTTTTAAAATAATTTTTAAAGGATTTTTACATACACATATAGCTTAACTTCTTTGTTCCCAATTTAAATGCCTATTTCTTTTTCTTTTGTTTTAATATATATTTTTTAAGATAACAGGGGCACCTGGTTGGCTCAGTCTTAAGCATCTGCCTTTGGCTTAGGTCAAGATCTCATGGTCCTAGGATTGAGCCTGCATTTGGCTCCCTGCTCAGCGGGGTGCCTGCTTCTCCCTCTCCCTCTCCCCAACCCTGCTTGTGTTCCCTCTCTTGCTGTCTCTATGTCAAATAAATAAATAAATCTTTAAAAATAAATAAATAAAATAAAAGCTTAAAAAAAGATAACGGACTTTATTGCCCAGCAATTAAAAGTATTCAAACATGTATTTTCCTACATAACTTAAATATTAAAGAAAATATTAATTTTCATCATCTACTTCAGTTCAGGTCTTCTTAACCAATTCTTCATTTTTCCTTCCAATCTCATGCTTTTGAGGCAATGAAGAATTTTTAACCACAATAGTTAGGGACGTGAACATTCATTGGTGGCCTCCTCCTACATGCTCGTTACGTGCAGTTGTGCTCCCCCTAGTATTATTACAGCCCTCCTCTGAGACGGTTCTGGAAAATATCAGGATGACCTTCACTCACTTTCACTTCGTAGGCCATTGTGCCTTGAAGAACCCAGTGACTGGCCTGCAGACACTACCACCCAGACCACATGGCAATGGGGTTTCACACAGCCTCCCCCCTCAGTGGCCATGCAGAAAGGTTTCCATTTATTTCTCTTGCCTATTATAGGCTCTTATACTAAGACCTCCTAATGTTGATTAGAAATGACAAGAGTGGGCAGGTTTGCCTTGTTCTTGATTGGGGGGAAAGCATTCAGCCTTTCATTCTTATCTTTCTTAATAGCATCTTGTTCTAGGTTCATGGATAGTGTGATCTTTCCCTTTATCTGAAGCTATTGATTATAGGGTTATGTTAGATTTTTCATGCTCTTTTCTTTGTCTCTGATTCTGCCAAGTATTTTATTTGTGTGGCTTTTGTTTCATTTTGCTTAGCTCTTTGTGTTTGGATTTTCTCTTTCATGTTATGGCTTTTCTTAAATGAACTTCTGTCACTTTTCTGACTATACTGTTTGAGAGTAAAGTACTCAGAACTGCTGGTTAGCCCTCATCCTTTCTTCCTCATCCTTTCTTCCTGTCTACTTGGCTGCCCAGCTAAAGAATACATTTTCCAGCCCCTTCTGTGACTAGATGAGGTCATGTAATCAAGTTTTCATCAATAAAATAGAGTAGAATTTATATGTGCTTCTTCTGACTTGTTTGCTTTACAAAACTAGTCCTAAATGTCCTGTTTTCCCTTCCTGTAGGCTGCAACACAGATGGCCCACAGTTAGGTAAAGCATCTTTTAGCGGATGGCCAACCAATGAGATGAAAGAAACTAAGCCCGTGAATGGCCCACGGGGCAAAGAGAAATTGACTTCTATCTTCTTTAGTCCACTCACTGTATTTGGGGGTCTCCTTGATACAGCAACTTACACTTTTCTAACTAATGATGTGGTTTTCGAATATAGGGGAGATCTGCAGCCGACGATCAAGAAAGAATTCTGGAGGCATCTTTGGTGCAAAATGGGGGTTTACTAAAGCACAGGAGGGACAGGACTTGTGGGCAAAAGAGCTGCTGCACTGCGGTTGTGAGCGGTGACTGGTTATATACTATACGGTTGGGGGAGTAAGGAAAAAGGGAGGTTTCAAAAGAACTTTCATATGCTAGAGAGGACCTACAAGATACCCAAGGCCTTGCATTGTCAAGTTAAGGTTGTTTTCCCCTCTAGCAAGACATTAACATTGGGGCGCCTGGGTGGCTCAGTCGGTTAAGCGACTGCTTTCAGCTCAGGTCATGATCCTGGAGACCCAGGATCGAGCCCCACAACAGCTTTCCTGCTCGGTGGGAGACCTGCTTCCTCTCTCAGTCCCTCTGCTTGTGTTCCCTCTCTCGCTGTGTTTCTCTCTGTCAAATAAATAAATAAAATCTTAAAAAAAAAAAAAGATATTAACATTAAGATAGTTGGAAGATTCCTGGAAGAATGTCACATATGTCCCACCCAGGAGTGGGAGTTGGGGAAGGTTGAGGGTGTCAGCTTCTGCTTAGTCCTTAGCTAGCCTTCTGCTCCCTCATCACTAATATCCTAAGTAATTCAAGCACTGAAGATCTGGTTAGAAGTTTCATGTGCTTGAGTGCACATCCAGTGGCAGGTTTCTCTCCAAGGCAGTGCCTCTCCAGATCCCAAGCACTGTTGCATGTTCTGCGAATGGAGTGATGAAGACAGCCAACTAAACCTTCAGTTATCATAGAGCTTGCATTCTGGAAGTCAGAGGAAAAAATTGTTGGTTAGGGAAAACTCATACCACCTAAAGGATGCCGCTGTGGCTATCTCTGGTCATTTGATTGCACCAAGCGGAGACCAAAAAAAAAGGGGACAGAGAGAAGAAGAAATGCAGGGAAAAGGAGATGAAAGAATCCAAACCTACTAGAATCCAGAAATGGGTCTGATTTTGTTAAAATCAACTGTCCATACACCACTTAAATAGTATACTAGTTAAAAATGCAAAACCCGAATATAATCATGAAGAAACATCAGACAAAACCAAAATCAGAAATATGCTTTTTCTTTGTTTTAATGTAATAGAAGAAAGGCTGAGGACAATTTTCAGATTAAAGGAGATATGAGAAATAAATACAGTACCTAATATTAGACTGCATCCTGTATGGGGGTGGGGATGTGTGGGGATTGCTATAAAGTTCATTATTGGGTCAGTGGATAAAATTGGAATGCAGAGGATAAACTTAAGTTATATAAGAGGATGCCCCTATTCTTAGAAAATACAGTGAGAGAAGATGAGATGAGAGGACAGCACAAATGGTAAAGCATATGAAGCAAAATATTAGCCGTAGACGAATGTGAGTAAAAGAGACACAGGTTCTTTGTATTATTGTCACTTTTCCAAATAGTGTGAGCGTGCGAGTGTATCCAAGGGCACACGGGCTCTAAGTCCAGCGAAACTGCGAAACTGCTTATGAGCGTGAATGAATCCCTTCCCCTCTCTAGTCGTCTTTTTGGATTCCAAAAGGTTTCTAAGATTCTTTCTGGCTCTGGCAATCAATCAACGTCCCAGGACTCAGGACATTTCCTGACAGTGCTTTGGAAAGATGGCCCTATCTGCTTCCCTCAAGGTCTCTCAGCCTACCAGTTATCTCCCCACAACTTTCTCCAGGGTGCCCACCTGTCTTCCTTCATCAGCCGTAAACTTGGCCCCGGCCATTCCTGCCACCAGCAGCCGAAACCCCCGCCACTCTTTCGGAGGCCCTATGGTCCACCTCCTGGCAGGTTTCAGCAGGCGTTCAGGACAGGCACGTGCATTTAACCCCAAGGAACTACAACCCCCAAAAGGCTTTGCGACAACCTTTCGTCGTTTCCCACCAAAGAGGAAAGGCTTTTCAGCGCGGGCCAGACATTGAATGGCTTTTTGGGAATTGTAGTTCGTTTGCGAAGAGCCGGGACCCAAAGTAAGGCCTCAAGCCACCTTTCCCAGAATGCACAGCGCTCCTTCCCACCAGTCGGAGGCCGAGATCTTGGAAGGGGGCGGGAAAGAGAAGGAGCTGCCCGGCGCATGCGTGGTATGTGTGGCTGGGGAATTCATGTGGAGGTCAGAGTGGAAGCAGGTGAGAATGGAAGAATGGTTCTGCCCGGCGTCCGGGCGTCTCTGTATATTCTTTCTGCGTTCCCTTTCGCAATTTGGGTGGGCGGGGTGCCTGCATTGGTCTGCCTCGCGTCAGAGGGGAGAGGGGGGTGAGCCCGGGACGAGCCAGGGGTTGCGTCGAGTAAGAGAGGTGTGTATGGGGGCGGGGTGAGGAATAATCCAGAAGCTATTGGAAATGGAAAGGCTGAAGGTTTGGGACTGTTTGCCCTGACCTCGGGTAAGGAACACTGAAGTGCACTGGGAGTGATCAAAGAAGCCTCGGATCTGGGAGGGCTGGAGGGAGGATTTGAGTCTGAAGAGGAGACGACGCTGGGGCGGGGAATTAAAAAGTTCAGTGCGGGAGCAGATTGTAGTTTGGTCAGTCGTCCTCCCGTCCACCCCGCCTCAGCCGCGCCTCCCACTTCTTCCAGGGTTCTCCCTTGCAGTGCAGCTATGGAGAGCTTTTTTGCCCGGTTGGTTATTCTGATTACCTGATGGTGGAGAAGCACTACGGTGAGGAGTTAAGTCGTTTCTGCTAGACTTGGACCTCCAGGTTCTAATCCTGGTTCCACCATAGAATAACTGTGTGAATGGTCTTGAGCTCCTAACCCTACTGTGTGCTGCTGCCTCATAGGGGTTGGTGTGAGGATTAAATAATTGCCATTAGAGGACTGCCTCCTGGAATAAAAGCTAGCCATTAGTGTTACTTTTACTGTTGGAATGACCATGTAGCGCATTCTTTTGAGTAACTTTTCCAAACCAGAATTGTCTAGAACCAAGCCTTCTTCTTGTGTGCCTGCTTGTTCAGGAAATGGAAGGGTGGTTTAGTGTGGTGTGGAGTTCTCTGTGGGTATCCAGTCCGTGCCTCATTCCCATTGTTGAATTAAGTGTCCCAGATCCCTTTTCTTTAGTGGAAGAAAAAGAAGAAAGAAGTGGACATTTTTAAAAAGCAGAAGAATTGATACTACATACTTCCATGCTGTAGAGTTATTTATTAGGTATCCTTCAGTGCATGATTTAGAGCTTTCAAGGGTGGGGAAAGAAATAGCCAGCTTGAGAAGTGAATATGTTGTCTCAGAAAGGGCTTTTTCTTAGAATTTTGGAATCAAGAGGTGCCTGAGTGGCTCAGTCGTTGAGCGTCTGCCTTCGGCCCAGGTCATAATCCCAGGGTCCTGGGATCAAGCCCCACATTGAGCTCCCTGCTTGGCAGGAAGTCTGCTTCCCCTGCTTGTATTCCCTCTCTCGCTGTGTCTCTCTCTGTCAAATAAATAAAATCTCTGGGAAAAAAAAGGAATTTTGGGATCAAGTTGGGTTTTTTTTGTTGTTATCCCCATAGGTGTGAGTGGGTCCAGCAGAAGGAGACATGGCTGCCAAAGTGTTTGAGTCCATCGGCAAGTTCGGCCTGGCCTTAGCGGTTGCAGGAGGAGTGGTGAACTCTGCCTTGTATAACGGTGAGGCACTGGGGTAGTGGGTCACAGCCCTTTGCCAGAGGATTCCCATTGATCTGCATAGCTCATGTGACACTCCTGGTGGCAGCCGCTCTCTGTGAATGTGTTTGTGACTATGACCAAAAGGGTCGCCTGCTGCCGTCCCACACCATATGGTTGCCTTGTCATTCGAGCCTCTGTCCTTCCTTAGAGCCATAGGTTCTCCCAGAGCCTTTTTCCCAAAGAGCCTCCCAGCCTGCGGTCAGTTAAACATTCCCAGTTGCCCATGTTGATTTGAAGTGATGTTGCAACAGAGTGTCTGGATCTCACTGGCTAGCTGAAGAGGAGATCTCATCTGTTCCCTTCTGCCTCTCTGTGGAATAACTCAGCAATAGCTCTTTGGTGCCTTTACCCAAGTGGGAGCTTTTGCTCTGCTGCATATGGGTCATTCCAGACAAAATACATTCAAGGTGCATTGCCCAGCTTTTAGCAGATTGGCAGGGGCTTAAGCTGACTTTTCTTCCACTTTCTGGTGTGACCTTAGGCAAGCTATTTCCCCCTCCTGAGGTCTCAGCTGCTTCTTTGATTGAGTGGTAGTACTGAACTGGTTTATCTTCCAACTCTGATATTTTCTGGCTTTTATGATTGGAATGTAGCAGATTGACCTACCTCCTGTGTGACTGTCTGGCAAGAAAAGGATTACTTTGAGAGTGAAGATATTTGGAGCAACTCTCATAAAGTTCAGCAACTCTCATCAGACAGAGCAGCTGATGAGAAAAGCTTCCTTGGTTTAAATGGCACAGCTCTGTGCACTCATTTTTGTAGCCACTCCGCACAACTAAACAGTAATCACCATCACTGATTTCTTTCTTAATCAAAAGAACAGCTCTGTTAACCTTTACAACCTGAGAGAAACCAAATTCTCGGAAAAGTGGGACCTTACAGGTTTTAGGATTTCCATGGTTAGGGTGCTGCTTCTGGGAACACTGGCTTGAATAGGATGGAATGTGGTAAGAGTGAAGACTTTGGTGAGTTTTGGAAAGGAGTTTTGGGAGTTGACTTCCTAAAAATGTGTCGGGGGTTGGGATAGTTAATCAGAAAATCAGCCACCAGTTGTTTCAAGGAGAAAGGATGCTGAAGAACAGCTGCTGTTACCAGAGTCCTTGGGAAGACACTGGGATTCAAGGAGATTGCTGAGTTTTGTGACTCTTTAGAAGCTGCTAGGGACCAGAAGTGCAGAAAGAGCAGGAGAGGGGAAACTTGATAACAGAAAGCACCAAGGAGCTTTCATAGATAGCCTTTTTGGTTAAAAGGTAAAGAGAGTTTTCTTTTCTTTTTTTTTTTTAAGATTTTATGTATTTACTTGACAGAGAGCCAGCCAAGAAGGAACATGGGGTGGGTGGGGGCTGAGAGGGAGAAGCAGGCTTCCCGCTAAGCAAGGAGCCCGATGTGGAGCTCGATCCGAGGACCCTGGGATCATGACCTGAGCCAGAAGCAGCCACTTAACCAACTGAGCCACTTGGCATCCCTGAAGGGATCTTTCTGACTTGTAATTATCCTTCATTCCTAGTGGATGCTGGGCACAGAGCTGTTATCTTTGACCGGTTCCGTGGAGTACAGGACATTGTGGTAGGAGAAGGGACTCACTTTCTTATCCCCTGGGTACAGAAACCTATTATCTTCGATTGTCGCTCTCGACCACGCAATGTGCCAGTGATCACTGGTAGCAAAGGTGAGTGTTGCCTGTGGGCCACATAAAGTAGACTGTGTAGAGGGTTGCCATCGGATCCAGAAGAAGCTGAACCTCTCCCAATAAGAATTTGTGCATATTATTCCTGGAGAATTGTAATGTAGATTCATGTAGTATGTACCTCAGGTAGACAAAGAGACAGCTGTACAAATGTAGAGAAATACACAAAGGTCTATTTCAAAAGTTATGTAGTGCTCCAGTTTTAAAGAAATCTGAAAGTGCCTTTGCTCCTTCGGTCAACCCTTCCCCATTTCTTGTTCCTCAGAGTGTGTAACCAGGCTCTAGCAATTCTGTGTGCCTTCACAGCCCACTTACCCCTTTGCCTTGTTCTCCGTGGCCTCCATGCCCAGCATGCAGCCCATCCCAGGGCGTGGTCCCACCACCCTGAGATAATAACCTGAGCCAAAATCAAGAATCAGCTGCTCAACCAACGGCGCCACCCAAGGGCCCCTGGCGTTGTTATCTCATAGGCCGGAGCCTGAATCCCAGAGAGCAGCCCCCTGGTGGCTGATGTGCCACTGGATTCCCAGTGAGTCCAAAACGAACTGCCATCGCCGTTCTCCCACCATCCTGCACAGAGAGGTGCACAGGCAGTAAATCCAATAGCAGGCGGTGGCCCAGAGCGACGTTTCCACGCATCGAGAGGGAGGGTGGTGTGGATGTTGGTTTATTATCTCGGTGATATTTGATGCCTTCACTGCTCTTCCCCAGCAGATCAGTGCTCACTGGGACTGTACTAGGATTTGTGCTGGGTTGCAGGGTGGAGGGGGGTTCAAAGATAAGTGAAGCGGGGGCCTCAGTAAGCTCAGTTCCTCTAGGGATACAGACATGTGAGCGGGCAATTAGAGTGAGCGTGGTGAGTTCTAGAGCCAAGGGTGTGGGGTGGAGGGGAGCAGAGAAGAGCACAAACAGCCCCCCGCAGGTGGCTGCACAGGCATCTGGGAGGAACTTCATTTGAGCTGGGACTGCAGTGAGAGAACGCACGTGATGCAGAGTGGGGCAGTAATTAGGCATTGCACAGCCTGGCCCGGCAAGGGTCTGGCTGACCGCCTACAAGAGATCAAAGGTGGGGTGGGGTTAACCAAGAAAAACAAAATTTTAACTTAAGAGCATAGTTCTCAGTTTCCCATCCCTTTGGCATTGCTCTCTGTTACTTTACAACCGTTGTAAGGATATATTACTCATTTTCAAAACCATTGATAGGAATTTCCATAGATCAGGAACTAGTGTGCGTGCATTTCCTGCTTCTCTGGGTGCCCGATTCGATTCGGAACTAACCCACAGCCCCTTGGTCTCTGTCATTGAGGACTGCAAGCACATTGACCATGCTTTAGCCTCAGGCCTGAATCCTCTGGGAAAGTTGTAATTCATGTCGTGTTCCCTCCTCCCCTCCTTTGCGTGGGCCAAGTCATGAGAAGCGGGCTCCAGATGAGTCTGATGACCCCTTACGTCTGTTGTGCATTTGACACAGTACTATCATATATCATTGCTTCTTCACGTCCCTGCAGCGTTCCAGGAAGGCAGATGAAATCACCCCCATTCTGACAGACAAGGAAATAAGCCGAGATTGGCTGAGGCTTAGTGAGGTCACATCATTAGTAAACAGCAGGGTAAGACTCAGCCCAGGCCTTCAGACTGCTTATCTAGCCAGAGTGGACTGTTTCCGCTGGACCCGTGATAACCTCTCCAAGGCATCCTCTTGATGGGGGCCTTGGAAAGTCTTTAGCCAAAAATTCTTGGCTTTGAGCTGTTTCCTTAGAATGTTCGCTATTTAAAACATCCCATGGTACCCCTTAGACAAGTAACCTGAATTGCGTCTGTCAGAGGGCATCCAGGACGTAACAAAAAGCTGTCGTCACCGCAAGCCTTTAAGAATTCCTAGCTCTGCTCCTCTGCTGGCTTCAGTACCGAGGAAGCTATGCGTGCGGCTCCTGCCCTCCAGGGTCTTAACAGCAGCAACTTCACTTATAAATCGCAGCAAATTGAGGATAGGAGAGATCATCTAGAAGGCTACCTTGGTTTTTATCTGTAAGTCCAGCGTCTGTCCCCTGCCCTCAGATTTACAGAATGTCAACATCACCCTGCGTATCCTCTTCCGGCCCGTTGCCAGCCAGCTTCCCCGCATCTTCACCAGCATCGGGGAAGACTATGACGAGCGGGTGCTGCCGTCCATCACCACAGAGATCCTCAAGTCCGTTGTGGTGAGTGACAGGGCCACAGCCTGCAGCCCAACCCCCAAAGAGATGGTGAGAGGGCAGGGAGAGAGTAGTAGTAGTTCCCCTGGTCTCTCTTCTTCTTCATCATCCTGACTGGCTCCTTTGCCCTTCTTTGGAACCAGGCTCGCTTTGATGCTGGCGAACTGATCACACAGAGAGAGCTGGTCTCCAGACAGGTGAGCGATGACCTTACGGAGCGAGCAGCAACCTTTGGGCTCATCCTGGATGACGTGTCCTTGGTAAGCTTCTTGGGGAGCCTGTGCAGAAGGGGCTGCGGTTCTCATTCAGGTGCCTGGCTCCATTTCTGGGTGGACGCTATTGGTCTTGCCTTCCACTTTGCTAGATGTGAGACTGGAAAACGCAGAACCTTCTTGACTATGAGGCAGTCTCCTTGGGTTTATTTTCAGATGCGGGTTCTTTTGCTTCCCCTCTGTCACACACATTTTTCTTCTGACTTTTAACCCTACCCGACCTAGGGTCCCTAACCACTAGATTTCTCACCTTCCCAACACTGTGAGTGTTCCCAGGAGCTCCCTGGGAAGTAGTGTCTTGCTAGCCCGGTTTGACATAGGAGGAAACTGCCCAGTGAGGTTAGAGAGGGCTCAGAGAGCCTTTCTCCCCAGGGCAGACCCCCCCAGCCTGACTATCGGGAATTTCCTGACACTTAGGGTTTGAAGCTCAGTGAAGTGAGCTCTGGGAAGCCCTGGTGAAAGGTGATAGAGTATCATTGAGTGGTTCTGCCCCCCAAAGTCTGGTGTGGGGGGCAAGGGACATCTCTGGGGTGTAAGCTCGCCTCTGGAGACTGTATGGTGTCTGTGTTGATAGGATGTTGAATGCCATGACTCAGAAAGCAATGCAGGCAGGAGAGCGTTTCAGATCAAGGAGGGTGAGGGCAAGCGGTCGTGTTTCTAGATTCCATGGGAAAAGCCATTTGGAGTGATTTGTTTGGGTAGCGAGGTGAAGTGTTTCCTGTTCGTTCTCCTGTGCATCTTAGGGGAAAGGCACTGTTTCCCTCACAGCGTCTGTGCAGCTGTTGAAACAGTCACGCTCCATGACTCCGCTCGCTCGCGGGCCTGGCGTCACCTTACCGCACCTGCCGGCGGCCAAAGGGCCTGTGAGCTCCCTCTACTGGCAAGAGGCCAGGCTGCCCATTGGGCTCCTCCACCGAGAGCCCTTCCTCAGGCTCACTGTTAACCTGCACACCTTGGCTGTGAGAAAATGGAAGCTTGGCCTTTCACTAGGCTTTAACCACATACTCCATTCTGGGGAAATGTGGGCTGACCACAAGAAACCATATCTAAGAGGTGTGAGAAGAAAATTAGATTTCATGGGGAATTTGCTGCCCTCACCTGGCCCTTTTAGAAAGAAACTTTATTCCTTTTAATTACACATTTCATTTTTCATTTCTCAGGACTGTATTTTCTTCCCCAGACTTTGAACCCGAGTCCAGAAATGGAACCGGCGAGCTGAACAGCTGCAGCTTAAGAACGAGGCGTGTTAAAAGTTGTGGGAGACAGTGGGACTAGGATTGATTCCTGAGGAGAAGTTTTGGGCTGCTTAAGTTTTTTTTGTTTTTTTTTTTTAAGCTGGGTTTGGGAGGGGAGGAGAGGAGGCAGATATATTTTGATAGCAAAACCAGTATCATCCTTCTGTGCATTTCTTCCTTTTTAATAAAAAGATGGGTAAATGAGTAAGTTGTCCTAGACCAGGCATCAGGAGTTGAGCTCTGTCCTGTTACCACTGTCACTGCACACTGTGGCCTCAGCCAAGTCTCAGTGATAATGTGTCAGTTATAAACCCTCACCCTAAGCAATAGCTTTCCCTGCCTTCTCTCTTAAACCCTTTACCAGAAGCACTCACACATGGGGAATAATACCATGATTTGCGTTCCACCGTCTCTTCTCCTCTTCCTGTTTCGCGGTGGGGCCGTGAGAAAGGAGTGGACTGGTTAAGCCATAAGCTGAGAGCATCACGCCCTCGAATCCCTGAGAACCAGCTGCATCCTTCCCTCTCAGGGGCTCAGTTTTCCATCTGGCCTCTCTCGGGGCTCTGAACAGGCCATCAAAGGACCCTGGATGAGCCTGGTCGGAGGTGGGGTCTGAGAACCCAGTCTTCTCCCTGGGAAGCTTGTCAGTTGAGCAGGTACCTTCTGGGGCCCACGGGCCATTTTCTGCCTGAGATCTCCAGGCTGCGGGCGACAGAATGACGCACGGGCATGGTGGAGGCAGCCCAGGCTTTCAGGGGTGTGAGCTCAGTTTGGACACGGATGTGGAGGTGGAAGGGTGTTCTGGCCTCCAGCTGTTAGAGCCATTCCTGCCCTCTTCCTTCCAGCGGCCGGGGGTGGGGGACCACACGGCATCACTGCTGGAGCAATTACACAGCCTCATCTCGCGTGCACTCTCTCCCCTTAGACACATCTGACCTTCGGGAAGGAGTTCACAGAAGCGGTGGAAGCCAAACAGGTGGCTCAGCAGGAAGCAGAGAGGGCCAGATTTGTGGTGGAAAAGGTGAGCGCTCAACCAGATGGCAGGAGCCTCTCTCCTCTCTCTCCTGTGCACAGCCTCCCTGTTTACTGGGTGGCCTGGAAATTGATCATCTGTCATCTCTTCTTCCGGGATCATCGGAAGGGGATTGAAGGAACCATCCTTCTGCAATTGGTTCCAGAGTCTTTGGGGGCTAGTCAGGGATATGTGGAGTTATGTTCTGAAGTCACTGAAGGGTCATTTTTCTTCCACTTCCCTAAGATCAAAAATGCTCTCCTGCAAATAAAAATGTTTTCTTCTGGAATATTTTCAGCTTCACTGCGAAGTCATTTTTAACCGTGGTTACACAGTGAAAGCTGACAGCAAAAAGGATCAAATGTTGCGCCAGATGCACCATCGTCACTGGATTTTTTCAAACCCTAAATCCATCCAGATGTGGCAGAGTGTGATGGGACACACTGTGTTTGTGTAGCAGCCTGGTCTTCGGGTCTTTGCAAAAGTGTATTTATTTCTTGCTGTCCCTTCTTCCCACTGTTAGTTTTTCTTGGGTTAGTCCTAATCCAAGAATGCTTAGTCCTTTGAAGCACAAAAAAAGAGCGATGTATGGATAGCCAGCATTTAATTTTAGGAAGGGGAAGCTCTTTGTGGGCACGGACTTCCTTTTTTCCTTTTCCCCCATATCTTCAGAGCCGAGAACATGTCGAAGACCTTACATGGGAGTACTTAGTAGATGCTCAGTTAATGTTTGTTGGTACTGTACTCTCCCGTGACCGAGCCATGTATCACACGTAGGGATCATGGTGTTGATGCGGACAGGGAAGGCCGAGAGATCTCGTTCTGTCGCCAGGGTTCCTGGTCAGGAACCAGGTTAGCTCAGGGGCAACTTGGGGCGACGATTGGGGGGGGGTCCCACGTGCCTGCAGCTCCCCCTCAGCTGCTCGGTTTCCTCAAATAGGTGTGTTAGAGGAAGGTCGCCTTGACTTGGGACGGGAGGCACAGGCCTCCACCTTTTCTTTCTCTCCTGTTTTCCTTGGTTTGGATTCTCTTGGCTCAGAGGTAGCTGGGTGGGATTGCTGTTAACATTAGCGAGGACTTTGAAATAAGACAGAGACTTAAGCAGCCAACAGAAATGTGTCCCCACGATGATGGGAAGTGGGCAGTGTGTTGCAGGATAGAAGAGGATTGGGTGGATTGTTGCTTGTTGAGCCCGTCTGGAGGAGAGGGAGGTAGATTCCCAGAGTTCCCAAGGTTCCTGCTAGAGCCAGTGAGGGCGTGTCTCCTGGTCCTTCCAAGGCCACTGGATGGCAGGCCTCACCCTAAGGTGTGATCTTGGTCTCCCCCCACCTCCACTGTCTTAGGCTGAGCAGCAGAAGAAGGCGGCCATCATCTCTGCTGAGGGCGACTCGAAGGCTGCTGAGCTGATTGCCAACTCGCTCGCCACTGCGGGCGACGGCCTCATCGAGCTGCGCAAGCTGGAGGCCGCAGAGGACATCGCGTACCAGCTCTCGCGCTCCCGGAACATCACCTACCTGCCGGCCGGGCAGTCCGTGCTCCTGCAGCTGCCCCAGCCCTGAGTGCTCCTCACACCGCCGTCCCTCTGCCCCTGCCCCAGAAATCACTGTGAAATTTCATGATTGGCTTAAAGTGAAGGAAATAAAAATGAAATCACTTCAGATCTCAAATTATCAGGCGGAGCTTTTTCATTCTTCCCATTTCCGTCCACTTGTCGATCCAGCTCCCTCCCCCGAGTTGTCAAGTGCCTACGCAGCCCGGGGCCTGCTGGTGCTGCAGCCCGGGCACTGGCGGTCAGCAGGAGAGCGGCAGGGCTGTGGCACCACGGGCCGGGGAGCACTTGGAGCCTCTAGCCTGTGGTTTAGGCGAGAACTGAGGAAGATGGCACACACAGCTGAACGGAGAGCACACATCTCCATGTTTCCCAGTGGTTCCGCCACAGACCCAACTGAAGAGCTCCCGGGGAGGGTCAGAGAGGAAGTAATCTGTCTCTTACCATAAGGTCGATTTGCTTTAACTGCAAGCCAGCGGAACCAGGTGTGAACAGCAGGGCATGGACCGAAGACTCTGCCTCCTGCCCCTACGAAGGTAGGTGGGCCTGATGTGCTGCCCCCACGGGTCTGGTCGCCAGGATTGACTTGGAGAGCGAGAGAGCAGGCCTGGATGGAGATGTGAGTCCTGTTGAAGACTTCCTCTCCACCCCCCACCTTGGTGTCTCAAAACACCCGATGGAATTCCAGCTTGAAGGATCGCATCCTGCCGAGTCTGAACACGCCTGCCAAAGACGTGTGCGTCCTGCGTTCCTGGCTCCCCCATGCAGAGATGGCCCTTCCAGGAGGCTCTGTGCCTGTGCTTTGAAGGAAATGGCCACAGGAAGAAAACACGTGTGTAAACTGTTGTCAATGACACCCAGAACCTTCCAGCTCAGTCTCAGGGGTTTGCTTGCTTGTGGGAGCTGCGGGATGAAAACAGCATTCTGGCAGTTTTTGTGCACACATGCTCGCATCCGCTGGGACAGGCTCTCCAGCAAGGAGAGAAAAAGGCATTAGTGGTAGGAAACCTAGCTCTTTGCTGTATTCCAGATCATCCCCAGCCTGAAATGAATTTCATGGTGTCAGGTGAGACTTGTCATGAGATGGGTTCTTAGGAGGCCATGTGAGTGGAGATGAGTTACCTTTCCTCTCTGACTTTGGGACCGCTGTGCCTTCCTCTTGAGGGAGTGGGGCGAATGGCATGGGATTCACATGCAGTTCAGTGGACGTGAGTTCGATGTTGGTATTCATTAAATGGCTTCAGATGCCCTGTGGTCGGTTTATATGTCTTACTGTGTTTTGCTTTGATGTAGAAATGACTTGGCATTTGAGAGAGCAAACTTGGTGTGTTTTGGATGGTGGGAAGGGAGAACAGACCCACCACCGAGAAATGAACCAGTCTCCCATCTGAAATCCTTTTGGGAGCAAGACGGAAACCGCAGTGCAGCGAGCACTCGGTGGATGGCGCTTTAATCTCTGTGCCCAGTTTAATCCCTGGGCTCCCCACCTGGCCAAGGAGAGTGGTCTTTAAGAGGACTCTGCAGCCAAGTCTCTGACCTGGATTCATGTTCCCTCCCCCTGAGTGAGGGCCAGCGGTCTGTTGGGAAAGGCAGAGACCCAGTTCCCCCATCCCTATACCTGTCCCCTCCCAGGACCGAGCCCTTCCCATTCCCCCCAGAGCACTCCAAAAGTCCAGTGGACCTGCTAAACCTCCCACCAACACCTGGTCCTGTCTGGCCCAACTCCCTCACCTGCCCTGGCATCCTTTATCTCCTGCTGTCTCTTTCTACTTGGTTCTTTGCTGGAAGAGCAGTGAGGCCTGCGAATGAGGTGCCTGCCCTCCAGGACATAGCCCCGAGCAGAGAGCAGAATTTCTCAATAGCTTCCAGACAGGCTTCCTCCTTTCCTGCTGCTTATTGCTGTTGACACCCCTGTGGGAGGCAGGGGAGAGGGCAGTGAGGGGCAGGGTGGCAGACCTGCCCTGCCCCCCACCCCAGGCCCTTTTTGAAAGGAGCAGTGTGTTTCTTGCACTTGGCAGGAGATTGGGTTCCTTCCTCCAGGTGTCTGCAGGGGAGCCCTCCACAGCTTGTGAGTCCCCTCTGTCTCCAGGCCAGCTCTTCTAGTTGCAGACAGGTTCCTGCTGGTTTGGCCTTTAGCCGGCCTGCTGTGGATGAGGCCACTGGCAGCCCCGGGCTGCATTCTGCATTGACTTCCGCCAAGTCATTCTTTCCACAAATGCTCAAGTGCCGGCAACCGGCTCCTTAGCCCCAGAGCCCCCCGATGGCCTCGGAGTTTCTCCAGAAGCTGCCACAATGGGCCTTTATCGGGCCTTGGATCAAAACTCACGTCCTGTCCTGGCCAGGGAAGGGCTGGAGTAGGGAGTGCCTTTCTCCCTCTCCTTGGGTCAGACTGAATTGCTTCCTTGTTCGGGCACTGAGAGGTCGCTTGCTTAAGGCGGCAGTAGACCCTGGATAGGCAGGGGTGAGAAGAATTCTCAGAAGGTTGCCTTTTCCTTCCTGCTGTTGGTGTGACACAAATTCTGCCCGCTTGGCCCGAGAGAGGAGGAGTCACACTGGCCCTGCCCAGGTGGGTTGATTTGAAAGACAGGAAGAGGCAGTGGAATAGTAGTCAATCCTGAGTGAGCAAATGCTATTCTAATAGGTCATTCCAGCAATCGGTAGGAGGGATGTGCTGTTTGGACCTCCCCTTGACCATTTTTTTTTTCCTGTTGACCTTTAACATCCACCAATAATTGTGAGCTAATAGTCGTTAAGTGGCTGTCTTTGGTTCAGGTCGTGATCCCAGAGTCCCAGGATCGAGCCCCACATTGGGTTCCCTGCTTGGCGGGAAGCCTGCTTCTCCCTCTTTCTCTCTCCCCCTACTTGTTTTCCCTCTCTGACTGTGTTTCTCTCTGTCAAATAAATAAATAAAATCTTTAAAAAAATTGTGAGCTAAGCAACCCACGCTGATTGATGATAACCTGGGTGAAAAGTCCTAAGAGGTCATTAGGCCTTCCGTTCATCCTGCACACTGTTCCAAACCTCATTTTTCTTTTTCTTCTTTTATTTAATTTAATTAATTTATTTGACAGAGAGACAGCAAGAGGGGGAACAGAAGGGGGAGCGGAAGAGGGAGAAGTAGGCTTCCCTCCGAGCAGGGAGCCTGACGTGGGACTCGATCCAAGAACTCTTTGAGATCTGGACCGGAGCTGAAGCCAAATGCTTAATGACTGAGCCACCCAGGTGCCCTTAAACTTCATTTTCTAAAGCAGTTCTTATCTCTTCCCTGCTAGAAAGCCTTCAGTGGCCACTCCTTGCTTGCTTGGTAAGGTGCAAGGTCTTGTGCTGGCATTCAAGGCCCTCCATGGTGGGGTTACCACGGACTACCTTCTTAGTCCAAGTTTATAATTTGCTGCTTGCCTTCACAAAACAACCTAGTGGCTCCAGTGGGGTGGGGAATGTTGAGAATGCCGGCAGCTACTGGTGTTGGTGGAGGAGGGTGGCAGGGATGCTACAAGACCTACTTTGTATGGGGCAGAGTCCTACTATGGAAAATTGCCCAAAGTAATGCCAATAGGAGCCCCCCCCCCCAGTGAAAACACATGCCAAACTGAGTTCTTGTCTACACTCGCCTGTACTTTCTCTGTGCCTTCTTTGCTCCACATCACTTCAACCTGGAGAGCCCTTCCCCTACATTTCACAGGTCCAGATATCCCCATCCTCCAGTTCTTTCTCTTAAGCAGAACATCGGCGAAGTCCCCTCTGCCCCCTATTCATGGCCTCTATCTTGCCTGGGTTCCTGTCCACATTCCCATGAAGGATTTAGCACTCTCCTCACTGGGTTGTAGTGTGTGGTGTGTGTTTTCTCTCCTACTATGCATTTAAAAAGGGCAGGACCTTTCCGTGATTAAACATTCCCCCTTCCTCTGCTTTCCCCCAACCACTGCCTGATCTTTCCCCCCCAGTCAAAGGTCTCTGGCTCCTCGTGGGAGCTCCTGAGTGTGTGTCAGAGGAACAAATGAAGGGCTATAGCCAACACAGGACTGAGGTTTGGACGGAGGGTTGGAAGCGGGGCCCCTCAGTGATCCTCCCACGCTGTCACATTAAGTTATTTCAAGCTCCTCTGGATTCAAGGCTCAGGGTGTAGCAGCCCAACCCCTCCAGTGATGTGCCCCCTAGCCCGACCTCCACCGTTGCCCCTGGCCCGACTTCACAGTGTCCTCACTCTCTTGCTTGAGACACCTCACCTCCATGCGGGGCTCTGTCCTCACCTCCGCCTGCCCGCAGCTCGCTCCCTCCTGCTTCTCTCTGGAGCTTCTCTCTCTCCCTCCTCCAATCCCAGTCCTTCTCCCTGCCTTAGCCCAACTTAAAATCCCTCCTCTCCAGGAATTCACCTCTGGCGAACTCACCCCAGCTTTCCAAGCATATAAGTTCTCCCTTTATAAGAAGGACACTGGCTCTGGATGCCGGCAACACGGGGATTGAGAATTCAACAAGAAAAAGCCGTGAGGCCTGCCCGAGCTGGTAGAGGTCAGGACACTTTGGCAAGACCAGATGCCCAGAGCTGGAGGCAAGAACATGGAAATGTACTGACGCAGGGAAACCACTTTATAGGTGAAAGAGAACCCTTTTGGCTGGAACCCTGGGTGGATGGGGAGAGATCTTTCTAGCACCCTCTAATCAAGCTACTTTGGAAGAGAGAGAAAAGCGGAAAGGACAAGGCCACTTTGAGGGAGCTGAAAGCTGTCAGCCCTGAAGCCTAAGCCAAGCCATCCGGATTAGCCAGAAAGGCAAGGATAGAGCAAAGCCTCGGACCACCTGAGTTTGAAACACCTGCAAACACTTGGGTCAGGGGTCTGGCCAGCCGGGTCCTTTCCACCCTTTTGCCCTCCAGGTGGGTTTTCCTGCTGGACTATCCTTCCAAAGCCAGGGGAGGCCCCAGCTAAGTAAGAAAACCCAGTGCTCAATGACTCCCAGAAACTGGCGCCTCTGGGAGTTTAAGCCACTGAGTGGAGAAGTCTCTTGGCTAAGACCACATCTACCCTGGGGGCGCCTGGGTGGCTCAGTCGTTAAGTGTCTGCCTTCAGCTCAGGTCATGATCCCAGGGTCCTGAGATAGAGCTCCTTGATGGGGCTCCCTGCTCAGCGGGGAGATTGCTTCTACCTCTACCCCTCCCCTCCCCCTGCTCATGCATGAGTACATGCGCTCTCTCTCACTCGCTCTCTCTCTCAAATAAGTAAATAAAACCTTTTTAAAAAAAGGGCCACATCTATCCTAAATAACCTGGATAAAAGAACTACAGAAGCTGCTCGTTGTGGGTTGTGCCAAACCTAATCTCTACCCAGCCTTCAACAGTGGATGAGCCTGCTGTCTCTGGCTAGCCCCTGCTTCTTGTCCTTGCTTGTCTTTGTCAACCTCTCTGTGAGCATTTCCCTCTTTCAGGTCCCTAACCCTCCCCTCTTCAAGATCCTGTCCAAGACTCACTTCCTTTAGGGCTCCTTCCTTGGTCTAACTCCTCCCCCACTGAAATCACAACAGTAGAGAACTGAGCAGGAGCCATTCACATCCTCAGGCACAAGCCCTTCATAGAGGCGAGGAGGGTGAGGGGACTTGCCCCAACATCCCACAGGATGCGGGTGGCAAAGCCAGGGGTGGCGTTCAGACCTTCTGACCCTCTGTCCGGCACTGTTTCCATGCCATCTCTAGTCTCCCTGTCTTAGATCTGAGGCTTCTCGTCCTGTAAGTCCTTTCTTGCACTCACAGGTGAGTGAGCGCTTGTGAAGTCTTCATCACTTTTCTCCCCATCTAGACTATTGGGGGGGGCGGGGGCAGAGACAATGTCTTCCCTTTTGTGAGGCTCTACCTGCCATCGAAAGGCAGTAATCCCGACTGACCCAAGGCAACTCTGAGCTGGGCTGGACTCCCCAGATTTCTTGCTCCAGGAAGCAACTCCATTTATTGAAAAGATACAGCTTCTAGAATTAGAGATATTTGGGACTGGATTCTGATTCTGACATTTATTAGGTTCAGAGACCTTGGGTAAATTACTTAAATACTTCAAGCATCATTTTTTTCTCTTAGCAAAAAACTGAGGAAATGGGAATGCCTGGCTGGTCCAGTCTGTAGAGCATGCGACTCTTTTTTTTTTTTTTTTTTTTTTTTTTTTAAGGTACATGGAGCCCAATGTAGGGCTTGAACTCATGACCCTGAGATCAAGACCTGAGCTAAGAGTTGGACACTTAAGCCACCCAGGTGCCCAGAGCATCCAACTCTTGATCACAGGGTTGTGAGTTCCAGCCCTACATTGGGTGTAGAGATTACTTAAAAAATAAAGAAAATATTTTTTTAAAACCTGAGGAAATGAATATCTACATCCCAGTGTTATTGAGGAGTCAATGAGCTAACAAATGTGAGAAGGCTTAGCACAGGGCTCTGCATGCAGGAGATGCTCAGAATATTCTTGTTCCCCTCCCTATTTGTGTTCTAGGGCACTGCCTGTCTCTCCTAATGTCAGAGACAAGAAAACTTCTTTGGCATCCTGAGATAGCAATAGACAGCTCTGTGCCCGATTGCATGCCGGCTACCGAGAGGGAACATAGGGACCATCCTGGGTCTGACCCTGATTTGATTCAAACAAGAAGATGCAGGAGTTGGGTTTGGGGCTTCTCCTCCCGGGAACCCAGATGTCTTGGGACAGTGGCTTGACTGGGCACTCAGCAAAAGCTGTGTCCGGCCCCTGTTTGAGGTCGGCTGTACAGGCTGACTGGGCCAGTGCCAAGTGCGTTTTTGTACAGGGGCTCTGTGCTCTAGCCTTTTCTATTCCACTGTTGGCACAGGGCACTTCATGTCCCCAAGGCTCTATTTCCCCATCATCATCCTGCATCATCATAGCAGAACTCTATCAGCCATAGGCCAACTGAGCTCTGGGGAGGGTCCAGCAGGTCCAGCGGGGCTCTGAGTCCCTCCTTCCTCTGCTGCAGTCAGAGCAGTGAATTGATCAGTCCAACATGAAGACCTTAGTCAATGCTGTCATTTAAAGGAAGGACTCCATGGCTGCAAAAGTTCGAAAGCCACAGTCGCAGTTGTCAGAGATTCCTTGGTCTCCCTTGGGCGGCAGGCCAGCCTGGGAACGCGGTGGCCACTCTCCTCCACCAGATGGCAGCAACCTGCCTGCTCCTGCAGGAGCCGGGCTCTGTGCGTAAGTACAGGATGTTCTGAAAAAGATCTCAGGGAAGGGACAAGCAGGCTGTCAGCGCCAGCTCTGAGGACAAGTAAATAGGTCCGGGTGACCCTTTGTAGACAGCTTCCTGATATAGAACCCCTGGGGCATCCGTGGCTGTAAATATACCAAGTGTCCCGCCCTAACCACCGGCCAAACGGGAGCTACCCCTCTTTGCCAGGTGGGAGATTGCCACCCAGCTCAGCTTTATAAACTCTCTCTTAAACCCAGGAGGCTCCCAGGGAGCTGTGTATTTGGGCTTTGGCAGCCGGAGGTCCATCGGGGAAGCTCACCCAGTTGTTAATGAATTAATGAAACACAAAGGAGACGTCAGATTTTCTTTCTGAGGCTCTAGGCCTTTCCTTCCAATTTCTCAAAGCACCTCTACGGAGGAGCAAATAGGCCAGTGCTATTTCCACAAGTTGCTCCACTCATTCACCCACTCATGACTGTCGGGCACCCGCCGTGTACAGTCCTGGGGTTAGAAGATGACCCAGACACAGGTCCTTTATACAGAAGCTCATACAATTTGATCCAAATGACAGGTGATCGCATCGTGTGTATCCAAGTGTCTTCTAGTGTTTGTCTTCTTCCCGTCAGATTTCTCTTTGTTATTGTTTGGTTTGGGTCAAAAGCAAAAGGATGAAGCCATGAAATGGGGAACGAAACTGGGAATGGGGGTGGTTGGAGGGAAGCCAGAGACAGCTTGAACATTTGCTGTAAAGAATCCAGAGTGGAATGAAGAACCGACCACATGGTCCATTGCTAATGTGGACAGATCTTAAAGCAAAGCGTTTTCCCATTTCTCCATAAATTTTCCTAGAGAATCTGTGCTCTACCTGTTTCATCTTATAAATACACACCGCCTGGTTCTTTAAACTGCCTTAAAAATAATATTTACAGGTTCATGGGGCACCTGGGTGGTTCAGTTGGTTAAGCCACTGCTTTCAGCTCAGGTCATGATCCTAGAGTCCCAGGATCGAGTGAGTCCCACATTGGGTTCCCAGCTCTGCGGGGAGTCTGCTTCTCCCTCTGATCTTCTCCCCTTTCATGCTCTCTCTCTCTCACTCACTGTCTTTCTCTCAAATAAATAAAATATTTTAAAAAATAATAGCGACTCAATACTACTTTTTTTTTAAAAAAATTTTATTTGACAGAGAGAAACACAGCCAGAGAGGGAACACAAGCAGGGGGAGTGAGAGAGGGAGAAGCAGGCTTCCCGCCGAGCAGGGAGCCTGATGCGGGGCTCGATCCCAGGTTTCCGTGATCATGACCTGAGCCAAAGGCAGTCACTCAACCAACTGAGCCACCCAGGCACCCCTCAATACTACTTTTTAAGTCTTGTTTGTTTGTTTGTTTGTTTTAAAGTAACTGCCCTATCCAACATGGGGCTCAAACTCACAACCCTGAGATGAAGATTTGCATGCTCTATGACAGAACCAGCCAGGCACCCCGACAATTTTTATTTTAAATGATACAGAGTCATGTAAGGAAGAAAACAGAATGGAGCAGAATCCCATCGCCCACAGGTAAAATTTTCTTTAAAGATTTTATTTTATTTTATTTTTTAGAGATTTTATTTATTTATTTGACAGAGAGAAACACAGTGAGAGAGGGAACACAAGCAGGGGGAGTGAGAGAGGGAGAAGCAGGCCTCCTGCTGAGCAGGACTCCCGACGTGGGGCTCGATTCTGGGTCTCCAGGATCATGACCTGAGCCGAAAGTAGTCGCTTAACCAACTGAGCCATCCAGGCGCTCCTAAAATTTTTGAAATACATAAACCTTGGGGCGCCTGGGTGGCTCAGTCGCTAAGCGTCTGCCTTCGGCTCAGGTCATGATCCCAGAGTCCTGGGATCGAGTCCCACATCGGGCTCCCTGCTCCGCGGGAAGCCTGCTTCTCCCTCTCTCACTCCCCCTGCTTGTGTTCCCTCTCTGGCTGTGTTTCTCTCTGTCAAATAAATAAAATCTTTAAAAAAAAAATGCAAACAGTACCAAAAGATAAATAAAGAAAACTGAAGCCTTCCCCACCACGTCTCTCCCAGTTCCTCTCCGTCGAAATAACCACTGTCAGGTTGCTTAAATTACTTTCCAGAAGAAAAATCACACGTTCAGCAGTACCCATGTCTGGGAGCCCCGTATGAACAAGTCCTCTGCATTTCAGTTATTTACACAAAAGAAATCACAGTGTTGGGCACCTTGCTGTTTTCATTTATGGAAATAGCTTTGGACACTCCGCCCCAGTAACACTTACTGACCCACCCCGTCTTCTGAATGGCCGCAGCATTTTCTCTGCATGGGTCCGTCAGGTTTTGCTGAGACCGGTTGGTTGTGGAAGGTCTCGGTGGCGGTTTGCGTGGATTTTGTTGTTGCAAACAAAACCCCAGTGCATGCCGCCACATTTTTTAAAGGACCTGGTGATCAGTGATCTCTGCACAAGATTTCCCTAGAGAGCAAGAGTGGTGCCTAGCGTCCTAGGAGATCATCTTTGGGGTCGGGGAATGGCCCGGTTTGAGCCCCCTCCCCCTCCCCCCACAAGCCGTCCAGAGGCTTCGTGTTATGAACGTGTGACTCTGACATTTTTAGGGAAGTCATTACTCCACCTCCTGCCCCTGCTGAGCTGGCATAACCACTACAGGGCTAGCCAGCTGAGCTCGGCCACCCCAGGATGCACCTCCCGGCTGGCTGAGGCCTGGCTGGGTTGGTAGATGGGCTCCCTGGCACTCTGGGCTCAGGCCAAGGTTGCTCTGCTCAGCTGGTGTTCACGGCTGCACGGGGCTGCTCTGAGATTCACAAACAAACAGGAAGCCAGTCCACTTCCTCCTTGCTGGGGCTGGTCCCCTGTCCTTATCGCCTGTTAGCCCAGAGGGGAAGGGGCAGCTTAGGATTCACATGGCAGCTTCCTGGCGGACGTGGCTGGGGAATTCTGGGTCCCCCCTGCCAAAATGGACTCTCCATCTTTGTCCATCCATTTGCCCAGCTGGGACAGCCTTACTGACAGTCAAAGTTAAGCTCGGGCGCCTGGGTGGCTCAGTCACTAAGCATCTGCCTTCGGCTCAGGTCATGATCTCAGAGTCCTGGGATGGAGCCCTACATCGGGCTCCCTGCTCAGTGGGAAGCCTGCTTCTCCCTCTCTCACTCCCCCAATTTGTGTTCCCTCTCTAGCTGTGTTTCTTTCTGTCAAATAAATAAATAAAATCTTTTTTTTAAAAGTTAAGCTTAACTCTCTCCCCTTTGGGAAGCCTTTTCTCATAAATCCCACCATGTTTGGCTCTCCCTCCCCCTCCCTTCATTTCTGAGATGGAAAGTCCACGGCTCTCTAGGTGCTTGTGGTGGGAGAGTTTGCTCTCTGGAGGCAGCCCTGACCTACTTCCTTTTGTCTCCTCCTCATACCCCACCCAGCATGTGGCTCTCTCTGCCCAAGGGGGCCGCCCAAGAAAGGTGTGTAGACTGAATGACTGACCAACTCCTAAAGGCGGGCCAGGGATGAGGAAACAAAGCAAGGTTGCAGCCACGGCTCGGGATGGGGCCAGAAGGCATGGCTACTTGCGACCCTGGGACCCTGGGACAGTTGCTCAGGGTGGGGACAGTCGCCAGAGCATGAAACAAGAGGTGTGGCCAGGACGAGGCCTGAGATGAGAGGGGGAGATATTCTGTCTCATCAGCTAGTCCTCAAGGCCCACTAGGTTGCATGGAAAATCCGTTCCCTGCTTTTCAATCTGTACTATGTTATACAAGGGGGATCGTTTTTTAAGGAATTTTAAAACATGGTCAAAAGAAAAACAAGGCTGACGCTCTTTGCTCCTTGGCGGTGACTCAGAGTGCGCAGTAGGCCACAGCAGTGCCCTGGGCCATCATTAAGACTATCGCTTACTTTAGAGAACATTAGCCGTGGGCCCAGCAGCCCACAGTGAGTCACCGTCAGTTGCTTTAAAACAAACGAAAAAAAAAAAAAGCTCTGATACCAACTTTTAGTTGCCACTGTTCTCTTTTTTAAGAAAGCCGGGTACAGAAACCGAACTTCAAAACAAGCAGTTACGACAAAATCCTGAAAGGCCAGTTATCTCCCCTTTTGCAGTTGCTGAGGCTTCAAACAAAAGTTTCTCTATTGAGCTTCTGGGGTGCAGAGAAGCATGAGGGGAGACGAGACGTGAGACAGGGTCGGGGCTGGAGACCAGCAGGTGAGGTCAGAGTGGAGAATGAGTGCGGGCCAGGGCTAGGGGCTGAGGTAGGAGAGCTAGGAGCGCAAAGGTCTTCCTGGTAGCAGAGACCTTCGGGAAGTTTCGAAGAGGGCAGGGAAGGTGAGGGGAGCCCTCTGAGCTGCATCTCCCAGGGTAAGAGAATTCCCCAAAAGTCTCCCTAAAGCCTCCAAAGGGCATCACTATCGTGGGCCACACAGGTGGCCTCTGAGATGGCCCTTGGGGCTCTTCTGGGCTGTGTGAGGCTCTGGTGATCTTGAACTTCACCTGGCTCCACAGATGGTCTTCACCACGTCCCCCTGGGGCGAAGCTCGGCTCCCCGTGTGCCCTGTACAGTTTCCAAAGCTTCAACCCATGGCCAGTGTGTGGGGTGTTTACTCCCCAAGAGAGGAGAAACAGCGTAACAGAGGTGAGGGCGAGGGCTAAGTTGGGAGCAGGCGGTGAGGGACAGAGCGGTGGCCTCCAAGGCTAACACGCCGCTCTCAGCCCTCTGGCACGCCAGCAGCCCTGCCCAGTCCCAGCCGGACAGTGAGAGGTGAGCGAAAACCTCAGGTTAAAAATACCCACTCTTGCTGTAAAGAGAAAGAAGAACAGGAAGGAAGCGTGGGGAGGCAAGGCAGGGTAGACAAAGAGCCCCAGAGGAGAATGAGCTGTTATTAATGGCCGGAAGCCGATCAGGTAGAACAGGTGGGGAACGCCCTCCAGGTGCCTGAGCGGCCGGGGGGGGGGCCTGGAAAGGGGTCATGGACGAGCTTCAGATAGGTCCTCCCACAGGAGTGATGGGGTCCCAGTGATGCCAGTTTTCATATCTCCCCCAAAAAGCCCTGGTCCAGGAATGGAGTGAGCAGGCAGAGAGCTCCTCCCCACCCCCACCCCGCAAGGACAGTAGGGAGACTGTTGTGCTTGTCATTTGTGTGGGGCAGAGAGCCACCTGAGCCACTGGTCCCTCAGCCTTGTGCAGGGTGGAAGGATGCTCTGCTGGCCTTGGGAACAGCAGTCACACTAGCCAAGGAAAGGGAGAACTGTGAGGGCGAGTGAGGCACTGACTGTGCCATAGAGGTCATGATCAGGGCTCTGGATTCGGGACGCTGACTAGCTGGGTGACCTAGGCCTGTCAGAAGGCTTCCCCATATGTCAGTTTCCTCATCTATAAAATGGGCACGCCAGAAGTGCCAGCCTTACGGGGCGCTGTGGTCAGCATCAAGTAAGCTGATTCACTCCAGGCGGCTGGAATCGCACCTGGTGTGTAATAATCACTTTTTAAGTATTAGGTGTTGGGACAGTGAGGGTGACAACAGGGAAAAGGGGGCCTGACACTTCAAGTCGGTGGAATAGCCCTTCCCAGAGAGTCTGCCACCACACCTGGCTAGGAGGGAGCAGGAAGAGGAGGGTAGAGAGAGAAATAAGATCTGTGCCCAAGAGTTAGGAACCGGCATCATGGGGGAGGATACAAGCGATCACCGATTACATGTCGACATTCACAGGAGAGTTTCGTTCCAAGTGCTAAGGTGCAGAGAGATGGGGTAATTTTCTCTGCCTTCAGTGTTTGGAAGGTTCCAGCGCTGCTGGTCTTGGAGGTTAAGTGATAGAATTCAACAGGCAGAGAAGAAAGAACGTGAAGAGCTGAGTAGGAGCGAACATGGTCTTCGGCCACTCCTGGCTTGTTGGCTAGGGGTGACCAATCTGGAAAGGTCCGTAAGGCTAAGCCAAGAGTTCATACTTTCTCCTGCTGGCCTGAGGCACACGGAGAGGCTAGGAATAGGGGAGACCCAAATTGGACTTGTGTATCTGGAAGATTTCTCTGGCAGGATTGTGGAGGGTGAATGAAGGGAAGAGCATGGTGGCAGGAAGGGCCACTGTTGAAATGCCCTAGCAGGGATCAGGGTCCTCAGCCATGGAATGGGTTTGTGGTTTCTAGTCTGTATAACGGAGCATTTTGTGGGGTCCTTAATGAACATTGGGAAGGAAGCGAGAGAAGTGGGCTTTACCAAGAAGATTTTGGAAGTGATCTTGAGATGGGCTGAGAGAGCCAGGAGGGCGCTAGAGACAGTCAAACTACCGTTTACGCTGATGGAAAGGAGGTGGGATGACAGAAGAGAGCCCCCTTCAGACCGAGGCAAGGTAGCTTCACTGTGATTCTAACATGGGGCTGGACGGGAGCGTGGGCCATGTGTGCCACGTGGGGACTCCTGGGGGAAGCCTGGGAGTGCGCTGGAGAGGCAGGCCAAGCCTTCCTCACTGTTTATGGATCATGGTTGGAAAACTGCAGAGTATCACAGTTTACGTTACCTGGTTAAGTGACATTATGGATTCTGTTATCTAACTTGAACTGAATTAATCCCCACAAAAATGGATGGTGGGTGGGTGGGGGTTAAAAAGATTCCTGGGGGTCCCTGGGTGGCTCAGTTGGTTGAGTGACTCTTGATTTCGGCTCAGGTCATGATTCATGATCTCAGGGTTGGGGGGGTGAGATTGAGCCCCACTTTGTGTAGGGCTCCCCAGTCAGCGGGAGTGTTTCTCTCTCTCTCTCTCTCTCTCTCTGCCCCTCCCCCTACTCGCTCGCTCTCGCAAATAAATGGATGAATCTTAAAAAAAAAAAAAAAAAAAGAGAGAGAGAGAGAGAAAGAGAAAGAGAAATTCCTGCAAAAATACCTCACGGTAAAGATCTCCCTAATTCAGCACAAGAGACGACAAAAAGGCTGCAGCTTCTCAGAAGAACTGTTTGTTAAGATGGGACCTCATCCCATCATGAGGTGAAAATGGCAACAGTCTGATCAGGTCTAACATGAAGAGAGCCACAGAACTGTTTTGTAATTTGTAATTATCAATTATATCGAAATATGAAGTAACCAGGACACCTGGCCGGCTCAGTCAGTAACACATGTGACTCTTGATCTCGGGTTTGTGAGTTCAAGCCCCACACTGGGCGTGGAGCTTACTGAAAAAAAAATGAATAAAAGAAATGTGAACTTATCCTTCTACCATTGTTAACAATGAACCTCACCCCAAGTATATATTGTCTTGAGATACTAATGATAGTTGGCGATGTCTACAACTTGTAAATAATGGAACATGTATTCAGGGTGCAGTGTTCAAATCCTATCACTGATGAGATGTAAGTTCCCACAAGGGAGTTGTCATCTCACACAGGATTTGATTTCGGCAAGCATTCTGAAGGCAGAGGTTTCGGGTCCCGGGGCATGAACTGGTCTCCCACTCAATCAGTTTTACACATCTCTAATATTATAGATTGCATTTACCGCTTAGAACGAAGAATGCTTCTATCTGAAGTATGGCTGCAGTGGCTCAACTCTCTTTCATTGCTTTGGTTCCTCTCTTCCTTCTGGAGGGAAAGATAAGTTGAGCTCCCCGGAGAAAAGCATTCCATAAACACAAGGTGATACGGAAGTCATGTTACTATTATTAACAACATTAGCAGGCATCAGGGGTGAATTCCACTCTGAGGGTTCTACTAAGGATCCAGGTGAGAGGTTTCTAAACACATCCAACCATTTAATCTCTTTCGCTTCATGACCCCAGGGGGCCTTCTGGTGTGGAAGTCCTTTACCTTAGTCCCCCCCCATGGCGGGGGCTGATAACCCAAAGTGAATGAAGGCTGCTGGGGCTTTGAAAAACGGAAGCCCCCAGAGGGTGGGACTGCCCTTCTGCAAGGAGGGAAGGGCTTACCTCCTACTAGGCAAGGTTCAAGGTCAGACTGGACCCACAACTGGTCGAGGAAAGCATCCCATAGTCAGCCCTGGAGCCAAAGCCAGGGAGCCAACATCTTCACAGGAGACCTGGGGGCCCACACCCCACTAGTGAGGATGCTGGGGGGGGGGACGTACAAGCATAAACTTTTATATTAAAATAATTATTTTTATTTTTTCAAAGCGCATTTGTGTGGGGAATTGTATAGGGTGGAGATGACTCTTGGCTATAATTTATGTCCTACACTTACTTATTGAGCACATGCCTCATGTGCAAGGCACATGGGGAGGGGACACAGAGATGAATGAGACTTCAGCACGGGGACGATCCACTGGGTGAGATGAGATACGCACACAAGCAGGGATCTTGAGTGGCACAGTCGGTTGGGTGTCTGACTCTTGGTTTTGTGATCTTGGGGTTGTGGGATCAGTCCCCATGTCCAGCCCTTTGCTTAGCTTGGAGTCTGCTAAGGGTTTCTCTCTCCCTCTTCCTCTGCCCCTCTCTAGCTCTTTCTCTCACTTAAAGAGCCCCATAGGAGGTGAGTACCAGAGCTCGAGAGCCCCATAGGAGGTGGGTACCAGAGCTCGAGAGTTTTATCCAAAGAGGAACCAGCATTCCAGGGTGGGACGAGGATAGGGATACTCATGGAGGCAATGAACTCTGGCTTGGGCTTTGAAGGTTAGGGAGGGTCTGGCCAGGTGTAGGTGAAGGAAATGACATTTCCTCAGAAGGATTGGAGTGCCGCATGAAAGAGGGATACGGAAGAGCAGCAGTGAGTGGTTACTTCCGGCTGGCATCTAGAGGGTAAAGAAGAATGGGGTTGGAAGAGGGGATGAAAACCAGATTTTATTTTATTTTTTAATAATTTATTTTATTTTATTTTATTTTTTCAGCGTTCCAAGAGGCATTGTTTATGCCCCACACCCAGTGCTCCATGCAATATGTGCCCTCAATACCCACCACCGGGCTCTCCCATCCCCCTACCCCCTCCCTTCCAAAACCCTCAGTTTGTTTCTCAGAGTCACAGTCTTTCATGCTTCATCTCCCTCTCTGATTTACCCCAGTTCACATTTCCTTTCCTTCTCCTACTGTCTTCCATGTTACTCCTTATGCTCCACAAGTAAGTGAAACCATATGATACTTGGCTTTCTCTGCTTGGCTTATTTCACTCAGCATAATCTCCTCCAGTCCCGTCCATGTTGCTACAAAAGTTGGGTATCCATTCTTTCTGATGGAGGTGTAATATTCCATTGCATATATGGACCATATCTTCTTTATCCATTCGTCTGTTGAAGGGCACCTTGGCTCTTTTCACAGTTTGGTAATCGTGGCCATTGCTGCAATGAACATTAAGGTACATATGGCCCTTCTTTTCACTACGTCTGTATCTTTGGGGTAAATACCCAGCAGTGCAATTGCAGGGTCATAGGGTAACTCTATTTTTTTTTTTAAGATTTTATTTATTTAACAGAGAGAAACACAGCCAGAGAGGGAACACAAGCGGGAGGAGTAAGAGAGAGAGAAGCAGGCTTCCTGCCGAGCAGGGAGCCCCATGTGGGACTCGATCCTGGGTCTCCGGGATCATGACCTGAGCCGAACGCAGACGCTTTACCAACTGAGCCACCCAGATGCCCCTATTTTTAATTTTTTAAGGAATCTCCACACTGTTTTCCAAAGCGGCTGCACCAACTTGCATTCTCACCAGCAGTGTAAGAGGGTTCCCCTTTCTCCACAGCCTCTCCAACACTTGTTTCCTGTCCTGTTCATTTTGGCCATTCTAACTTGTGTAAGGTGGTACCTCAGTGTGGTTTTGACTTAAATTTCCCTGATGGTTGATGATGATGAACATTTTTTCATGTGTCTTTTAGCCATTTGTATGTCTTCTTTGGAGAAGTGTCTGTTCATGTCTTCTGCCCATTTTTTGATGTGATCATCTTTTTTGGGGGGGTGAGAAACCAGATTTTAAGCAGCCACATGCTAGACTATGAGATCCAGAGTTTATCTTCAGTGAGCAATGGGGAGTCTGGAAAGTTTTGGGGCAGGTGAGGCAGTGAACCCAAAGTCAAAAGCGAGTTAGTCTGTGGGCCAGTCAGGCCTTGAATTCAAAGTTGTATTGACACAGGCAATGTTCCTGGGCCTCACAGTGACCAGACCCAGATGGGTCTGTGGGAAAGTGCTCCAGGCCAGGTGCGGGCAGGCTGCTTCTCTGGGAAAGCCTGGAGCCCGAGTTTCCAGGGAGCTGGGCGTTCTGTCCTGCCCCTGGCTTGGGTCGTGTTGAGCCGAATCTTCCCATGGAACCTGGGTGGTGGATGAGCCCGTGGCTGGACTGCACTCCTTGGGAACCCAAAAGGGTTGGGCTGGGAATGGCAGAGTGTGGGATCACTGCAATAAAACGAAGGGAGAGGAGCCCTTCGAGTGTCCTGGGGTGTGAGGCGCACAGGGTGTGGGACCTTGCATTCCTGGATGGTTAAGACGCTGCAGCTGATGATTATCATTATTATTCCTGCTCTGGCTTCTCTGAGCTTTCATCTGGCAGGACCCTGCCTTGCTGGCCCGGCCTCACCAACTAGCAAGGCCTTCTGGGGCGGGGTGGGGCGGGCGGCTCCTGGCCGCGAGGCAACACAAGACTGTAGGTTTCTTCCCCGGTGAGACAGAGAACTTTCTAGTGCTGAGCAGCTTCCTAACCCTAAAAGCATGGGCAGAATTTCTCAAGGGAGAAACTGAGGCACAGAACTGAGGAATGGTTTGACCCCGAGTAGCGAGCACCCCCCACCCACCCATCCACTACTCACTAGGCCATTCTTATTCTTCCCAGCTGGGGCAGATCTTGTCAGCCTGGAGGGGACCCAGGGAAGGTGTGGATTCTAGAAGAGAGAACTGGACTGTGGCCAGGACAGCAGAGCTGGTGCTCCTTGCCAGACGCTGCAGGCATCATGAGGTCAGGCTCTTGGTTTCGCATCTCCCTAGAAGATCCTGCCATATAGTGGAGCTTCCCCAAGCCCGTGAGGGAGGCCAGCCTTGCATATGTGCAAAACGCCCAGCTCTCCGGCATCAGAAGCCACAGTCAGCATCCTGGGAAAGGAAAAGTCTTGTAAAGATGGGTCAGGCCTAGAGGCAGAGGGACAGACAATGGCTCAGAGACAAGGAAAGTGGGGTGTGTGTGTGTGTGTGTGTGTGTGCGCGCATTTGTTAACATGAGGAGGCTCCCATGGTAACCTGCCACTGCTTACCAAGATGTGGGAACTGAGTGGGCCCCCACAACATGCAAGGACCCAGTCTAGCCATGGGAGACCCAGGGGAAGGAAGGGCATGGACCGAAAAGCTGCAGGCTGAGACCCAGCCTGTAGGGGCTAGAGTCACCCTTTCTACTATTTTCTGTCCACCCAGAGAGTATCAATCTCTGGGAATGTCGTCTGGCTTAAAACAGAAGTGGAATGGCACAGAAGAGCCAACCGAGGCATTTGGAGCAGAGAAGACAGGCAACAGAACTCTGAGGGCCTCCGCACGCTCTCAGATCCTCAGTGCCTCCCAGAGTCAGCCAACCAGCCAAGCATGCCTTTATCAAGTGTTTATCTAGTGGCTACTATGTGTAAGGCACTCTTCTTGGAGCTGCGGTTGTAGATATGTAAGACCTCTGTCTGGGGCATCTGGCTGGCTCAGTTGGAAGAGCGTGCAACTCTTGATCTCAGGGGTGTGAGTTGGAGCCCCAAAGTGGGTACAGAGATGAATAAACAAATAAACTTAAAAAAAAAAAAAAGGCATGGCTTCTGCCCTCAGGAAGCTCTCTGGAGAAAGACAGATCTTCCCTTTTGGCTTCATTCTTACTCCATGCAATACGGCACCAGAATCCCAAGGCATCTTCCTCCTGGGCCATTCTCAGCCCTGACGGTGCTGGGTTCGGCTTCTGTTCCTGCTCCAACCACTACCTCCCTGAGTTCACACGGGAGCACCACTCATCTGATGGCCACCCAGCTGAACCATTCTGCCTCCGGCCACCAAAGTCACCTCTTGAGCTTGCCACAGTGACCAGGCTGCTCCAAGACGCACTGCTCCTTGACCACCCTCCCCCTTCCAGATCGAACGCAGCCTGCTAAGCCTCTACCCACTGGCCGGCTCCCGGGGGTGACCAGGAGAGCCTGCACTCGTTCCCCTGTTGCTTAGCAGATACAGTTTGAACTTTTGGGTTATGTCCCAAGGGCCACCCACATGTTTTTATTATTATTATTATTACTCTTATTATCCAATGGCCTCCATTCCCATCCCCAGCACACCAGCGTCTGCCATAGCACTCTGCTTCTAAACCAGAGCGAGGAGCTCTTTAAGGGAATCCTTTCCAAGTTCAGAGTTAGTTTATTGAACAAACATTTACTGAACAGTGGCTGTGTACCCGCACTGTGATAGGTACTGAGCCCGCTCTATGGAGACTGGGACAGACATGCCTCCTGCCCTGGGGGAGCCCATGAACTAACTCGCAGAGAGAACAGACACCAGTGATGAAAGTAGAGTGTGGTGTGTGGTCAGGCCACCCGGGCCCTGAGAGTCTGGGCTGTCCTTCCACTGTGGCTTCATGGATCTCTTCGACTTCCTGCTTAGATTCTCCACAGAGCAGAGTGTATCTTGCTGAGAAGGAGGGGAGATTGTTCCCACAGGATGTCCACGTTAAGACCCTAAAGGCGCCAGCTCCCATTCTATGTCCCCCTCCGCCCCTCCCCAGAGGTGAGGTTCCTCCCTTCCTCGATTCAGCCTCCTAGGAAAGTGACGCAGGAAGCAGGGACAGAACTAAGAGCCTAAGAATTCCACATACAAACAAACCCCGTTGAGCTGGGGTAGTGAGGAGGCCCTTGACAATGTCACCTCCAGTGCTAGGAGCCTTCAGATCCCTCCAGAGAGCAGCCACTCTTCTCCCTGTGAAATCCACCCTCCTCTGGTCTCTGACGGCACCGCCCATGACAGGTGGTGCTGTCGCGTCTCATTTTGAAACTCGTCCATGAATGAAGGCTCTGACACCTCGTGAGGCTGCGGGCCATTGAGTCAGTGTTTAACTACTATAATTGGGAGAAACGTCTTCCAACTGTCTAACCCAGACAAGACAGACGCTGCAAAGTCCACCCCCTTGCTCGTGGGCTGCCCTCTGCAGAATGGAGAAAACAAGGACAAGTCAGAAAGTGCTCTCTACTACCAATACTCCCCAAAATCCTCTATAAAACCAACATAAGTAAAAGGCCTTTGGATCCAATGACTCTCCTTCTCTCCAAGTGCCAACGTCCCAGATAGAGTTGTTTTTAAAGGTACAGAGGGCCGGGGAGGGGTGCTTGCCTGGGGCACACTGGTGGGTGCCCTTCTCTCCCCACCTGGCGCCTCTGTCACCAGGGGTGCTGTTCATGGATGGTCAGGGAACTCTGAAATGGGTCCCAGGAATGCTGGGGGTGGGGGTGGGGACGGGGCTGTGCTTATGAATTGCAGTGCTAGAAGGTTCCTTCTTGGGTGTGCCTGGTAAAAGTGAAAGTGGTTGGAGCTCTAAAACAAGAAACGCGTTAGAGAAAACATTTTCAAAGGTTGCTGCCCTAAGCCTGTTGGAGTTTCTGAAATGGAGGAGCAACTCACTATATTGGGAAGAGTTTCCTTTCTTTCCTTTCTTTTCTTTTCCTTTCCTCTCTTCTGCTTTCTTTTCTTTTCCTTTTTTCTCCCCCCTTCCCCCTCCCTCCCTCTCTCTCTCTCTTCCTCTTTCAAAATCCAAACCAGTGAGATCCTATAGAAGGATACTGTCATCCCTCTAGAACCACACCCCAGACACCTCCTCCTTCTGTCTTCTAGTCTCAGCCCTACCATCTTTTCAGGTTGAGTTCAAGCTTAGCATCTTCAATACCGCCTTTCCCTAATCTCTGGTGGAATGCTCTTTTCTCTGATTTCTCATTTAATTCCATTAAACTATGCAGCTTGTTGTGATTACACAGTGGCTCAGTCCCCTGCTCCCCACTGTTTCATGTACACGAATCTTGTCTTCTCAACCAGGTTGCAAACTTCTAGAGGGCAGAGGACTTTCCATATGTTTTGGACTCCTTCCGAACACTGAGCACAGGGCTGGTACGTAATGGGCCTTTACTTAGACCTGCATTTGTCTTTTACTTCTCATTAAACATCAGAGAATTCATACAGGGGAAAAAATTCATAAATGTCATAAATGTGAATAAGTATTTGGGTGGAGTAGCCATGTTATACAACATCAGAGAATTCCTACTGGAAAGAAACTCTGTGTCTGATGTGTCCATGGGAGAGCCCTCGGGTGAGTTTGGAGGTTCAGAAGAC
This sequence comes from Spilogale gracilis, assembly GCA_004023965.1. Taxonomy (NCBI): domain Eukaryota; kingdom Metazoa; phylum Chordata; class Mammalia; order Carnivora; family Mephitidae; genus Spilogale; species Spilogale gracilis. The sequence goes on from PITA01001076.1 coordinate 168,674, forward strand.
ACATCTGACTCAGTATTCTGGAACTCAGTTCCATGAATGCAGTGACTATGGGGAAATCTTTGCTTAAGACGATACCTAACTATTGGTGTGCCTATTAGAAACTTACAAATCTGAAGAATGTGCGGAAGTCTCCCCCAAGATCTGCACCCAACACCTGAGAACTCACTTCAGAGGAAAGAGTAGTGCTAGGCATAGGGGCTGGGGGGTGGGGGAGGGATATGATGGGGGATGGGGTTTGAAGCCCCCATAGCTCCTGTTTTTGTGTGGCTTATCTCTAGACCCATTTCCCAGCTGAAGAAACCGAGACCCAGAGAAGAAGCATTGTGCAATATGGATGCGATGGGACTATTACAAAACTTTGATTTGTGCCTTCTTCTTTTTTGAACTTGAAACACGGCCATGCCTGATTTTCTTTGTCTTCATCTCTCACTAGGAAAGGCAGGGAGGGTAGAGGAGAGGAGGGGAAGAGAGGAGAGAGGAGGGGAGAGGAGGGAAGGGTTCTCCCAGTGCTTGTTATCAAAGGAGAGAAGGGGCTGGAGGGGTTGCATCACATCCAGGGCACAAGTCCAGGTAAGAGCTCTAGTCTCTGGGGACCTTAATTTCGCAGGGACCGTGCTGGGTGCAAAGGGAGATCAAAGGAGAGAAGAGAGTTCCCTTGCCCTCAAATAGCTTATAGTCCGGGGATGGAACAGACAGGTTCTTTAACAGGAGTGCATATGAAATGCAGGAAAGGAGCCCCAGGAAGGCTTCACAGAGGAGGTATTGTTTGAGCTGAGATGGAAAGGATGAGAATTTTGCCAGACAAACAAGTGAGGAGCCAGTGATCCAGGGGGAACAAATAGCACGTGCAAATGCATGTGGCCGTGGCCTCTTGAGGATCCTGGAGAAGTTCAGTATATAAAGCCTGGCAGGAAGTGGGGGTGAGATGGGGCGGGGGCTGATAACCCAAAGCCCTTTTTTTGGTTGCTTTTTCTATTTATTTATTTATTTGTTTGTTTATTTATTTATATTATTTAATTTTTTCAGTGTTCCAAGATTCATTGTTTATGCCCCACACCCAGTGCTCCATGCAATATGTGCCCTCAATACCCACCCCCAGGCTCACCCGTACCCCCACACCCTCCCTTCCAAAACCCTCAGTTTGTTTCTTAGAGTCCAAAGTCTCTCATGCTTCATCTCCCTCTCTGTTTTACCCCAGTTCCTATTTCCTTTCCTTCTCTTACTGTCCTCCATGTTACCCCTTATGCTCCACAAGTAAGTGAAACCATGTGATACTTGACTTTCTCTGCTTGGCTTATTTCACTCAGCATAATCTCCTCCAGTCCCGTCCATGTTGCTACAAAAGTTGGGTATTCATCCTTTCTGATGGAGGTGTAATGTTTCATTGTATATATGGACCATATCTTCTTTATACATTTGTCTCTTGAAGGGCACTTGGCTCTTTCCACAGTTTGGTGATTGTTGGTGATTGTGGCTATTGCTGCGATGAACATTGGGGTACATATGGCCCTTCTTTTCACTACGTCTGTATCTTTGGGGTAAATATCCAATAGTGCAATTGCAGGGTCATATGGTAAGCTCTATTTTTAATTTTTTAAGGAATCTCCACACTGTTTTCCAAAGCGGCTGCACCAATTTGCATTCCCACCAACAGTGTAAGAGGGTTCCCCTTTCTCCACAGCCTCTCCAACACTTGTTGTTTCCTGTCCTGTTAATTTTGGCCATTCTGACTGGTGTAAGGTGGTATCTCAGTGTGGTTTTGATTTGAATTTCCCTGATGCCACAGCCCTTTTGACGCCTTGCAAAGCAGTTCGGATTTCCCTGTAAGTAATGGGGAGCTGTATTCGCTTTCTACTGCTGCGGTAACACATTACCAGTCATGCAGTGGCTTCAGACAACACAGATTTATTATCCTACAATTCTGGAGGTCAGAGGTTTTGCTGGACCAAAATCAAGGTGTCCACAGCTTGTGTTCCTTCTGGAGGCTCTAGGGGGAGATCAGTTCTTTGCCCACTCATTGCTTGAGACTGTCCACACTCCTTGGCTCACATTCTTCTCCCATCTTCAGAGCGAGCGCTCCCAGCATCCTGGCCCTTGCTTCCATGGCACATATCCCTCTCTGCCTCCAATGCTCCCGTCTCCCTCTTCTAAGGATCATGATTACACTGGACCCACCAGATAATGGAGGATAACGTTTGCATCTCAGGATCCTTACCTCAGTCCCATCTGCAAAGTCACAGTTGCCAGGAATTAGGATGTGGACATCTTTAGAATATGGGCATCTTCAGGGGGCCATTGTTCTGCTTACCACAGAAACCACTGAAGAATTCTGAGCAGAAGGCTGGTGTGAGTGAGTTTCGGTGTTAGGTAGTGTAGCATTGTGGTTAAAACAGCAGGTTTAGGGGCACCTGGGTGGCTCATTGGTTAAGCGACTGCCTTCGACTCAGGTCATGATCCTGGAGACCCGGGATCGAGCCCCACATCGGGCTCCCTGCTCAGCGGGAGGCCTGCTTCTCCCTCTCTCACTCCCCCTGCTTGTGTTCCCTCTCTGACTATGTTTCTCTCTGTCAAATAAATAAATAAAATCTTTAAAAAGGAAAAAAAAAACACAGCAGGTTTAGGGGTCTAAATCTGGGTTCAATTCTGAGTCCACCATGAAAGAGCTCTGTAACCTTGGATCATTTCCTACTCCATTTCTCTCTGCCTTGGTTTTCTCATCTGTAAAATGGAATTACCTACCCCAAAGGGCGGTTGGAAGGATTATATGGGATAATAGAAGTGAAACAGGACAGTGGAAAGCACTTAATGAATTGGGAATATCTTGGTGCTAAGTAAGTGCCAAGCATAGCGACCTGATCAAGAAAAGGCCATTTGGGGCACCTGGGTGGCTCAGTTGGTTAAGCGACTGCCTTCAGCTCAGGTCATGATCCCGGAGACCTGGGATCGAGTCCCACATCGGGCTCCCTCGGCGGGAAGCCTGCTTCTCCTTCTCTCACTCCCCCTGTTTGTGTTGCCTCTCTGGCTGTGTTTCTCTCTGTCAAATAAATAAAATCTTAAAAAAAAAGAAAAGAAAAGGCCATTCATGGGCACCTGGGTGGCTCAGTGGGTTAAAGCCTCTGCCTTCGGCTCGAGTCATGATCTCAGGACCTGGGATGGAAGCCCACGTCGGGCTCTCTGCTTGGCAGGGAGCCTGCTTCCTCCTCTCTCTCTGCCTACCTCTCTGCCTACTTGGATCCTCTGTCAAATAAATAAATAAATAATCTTAAAAAAAAAAAAAAAAGACCATTCACATTCCATGTCAGGAAGAGCAACACCTAGCTCCCTAGGGGACCCATTTCCCCCGGGGACCATCAGCATGATAGGGCAGGAGATACCTGAGCACCAGGGGATTCTCTGGGCTAGAGGAAACAGGCAGCTCCTTCAAATGGCACGTTTCTTGGTGAGGCATTTACCTTCCTCCTCTCTTTTGGCATAAACAATGAGGGATGGAGGCTGCCCCGATCTGTTCCGGTTTTAAGGTGGGATTCTGTCTGGATGTTGGATAATACTAAGAGTAGACTATGGTTTGTCTTAAACGTTCTTCTGTGAGATCTCTGAAATAACCATTTAGCTTGACATGGGGACCAATAAAAGACTTGGTGACATTTTGTCCATGTACCCAGTATAATGATGAGTGTGCTTATCAGAGTTGGTGGGCACCTCGTTCTGGGTCCCTCTGGGTTCCTCAATACCTTTTTGGTCATCTTCTCTGTCCCTATTTCCTAGAATCAATAAACCTGAAGCTATCAAAATATCTCTGTCCTCCCTGCTGCCTTTTTCTCTAAGAAACTCCAAAAGACAGAATATGAATCTCCTAGCAATTTAGCTACAAGTAAGGTTGCCAGATAAAATACAAGACAACCAGGACACCTGGGTGCCTCAGTCATTAAGCGTCTTCCTTGGGCTCAGGTCATGATCCCGGAGTTCCAGGATCAAGCCCTAGATCAGGCTCCCTGCTCGGCCAGAGGCCTGCTTCTCCTTCTCTCACTCCCCCTGCTTGTGTTCCCTCTCTAGCTGTGTTTCTTTCTGTCAAATAAATAAATAAAATCTTAAAAAAAAAAAATATATATATACACACACACACACACACACACACACACACACACACACATGACAACCAGTTCATCTGAATTTCAGATAAACAATAAATAATTTTGGGGCACCTGGGTGGCTCAGTTGGTTAAGCGACTGCCTTCCGCTCAGGTCATGATCCCACAGACCTAGGATCTAGTCCCACATCGGGCTCCCTGCTTGGCGGGAAGCCTGCTTTCCCTCTCTCACTCCCCCTGCTTGTGTCCCCTCTCTGGCTGTGTTTCTCTCTGTCGAATAAATAAAATCTTAAAAAAAAAAAAAACAATGAATAATTTTATATTTAGTACTAAATGTTTAGTACTACTTTGTTAACCAGATTCTTTTATTAACCAGAACATTCTGTTCCCAACTTCACCGTGTAATACTTTACCACATATTCTTTGATGCAGTCTACAAAGTTCTGAAAGTTCTAGTAACTTCTTCCAGGTGACTTCTTCTGTAGTGACACAGAGAAAGGAAGGAAGGCCATGGTTTCTGGAAAGGATGGCAAGGGTCAGGAAAGCGAGGTCTGGTCCTTCTTATTTCACTGTCATAAACCGTGACAGATTCTTCTGCTGCCAAACTATGAGATTCAGACAAGCTCAGCTCCTGCTCTAGATCTCACATCCCTCCTCATTAAAGGGGAGAATCATCCCACTGTGACCTAAGGACCACCAGGATACCTTGTTTAAGTATATTGAGATTTTTGTTTGTTTGTTTAAAAACATACTACACAATGCATGCTCTAATTGTCTTTGATCTTGACCAGGATAAGGATGATGACCCTCAAGGTCTACAGGATGCAAATGAAAGCTTGTCTTTGGACTGGGTGCACATACTTTGTATTATTCACTGTTATGTGAGATACAAAAAATGAAACAACCGTTGAAATCTACAAGGCTGGTCATTGTTGGCACGTAGGTTTTCTCAAGGCTTTGACTCACGTGACTCCCCCAATGTAGAATAACACCCTTCTTTTAACTGGCCTTGAGTGTTCGCTCTAAATTTCCCTCCTTGGTCTGCAGCGGGTAGCCCACTGAAGAACTCGGATTTACCTTGTTGGCAACCAAGGCTCAGCCTTACCACTCGTTAGGGCTTCACAGATGGTCACTGGTCACTTCCAGGTCACTCTCTGCTGTCGCACACTGTTTGACCTGGTGCTCCCAGGTGGGACTTGAGTTTTCACCTCAAAGTTGTTTAGGCATTTGCGGTGACCAAGTTCTACATTTCTGTACTCATCTTGTTTACACATCATCTCTAAATAAATGCAAAAGCTTGTAACAGTTTATGAAGCCCTAAAGAACCCTGGATTTTCTCCCTCTGTGAATGAACCTGCCCAGCCAAGGCAACAAGCTGAAAGGCACAAGGATTGTCTGTGTCCTCTTGCACTCCCATTACTTCTAGAAAAAGGTGGCCCGAGGGGCCAAGGGAATTAATGACTTAATGCCTACAAAGCTCTAGGAATAACTTGCTGCAGATAAGGTCTCATTATCGTTAATTGTTATTATTATTGTTATTATTGTTATTAACTCAACTCACATGAAAAGCTGCCACGGCTTTGTCAACCACCTCAGGTCAGGGGTTTAATTAATACCTCCTCTGAATGCCAGAGGCCCCAGGCGCCATGTTTCCGCCCCCACATCTGGACTCCACCTCCCCTAGCTCCACCCACAGGGTCCTCTCCGCCCCTAGTCTTCATAGTCCTCACCTGAGCAGGTCCATGTCCCTCCGCTGGGGCCAACAGCTCCTCTTCCCATCCCACGCCAGCCTCGAACACCCTCTTGCCCCTTGACTGCCCCTCCCCATAATCTCGCACACCTCCTTGGACCTTGCCTTCCCTTTCCTGTAGTTCCCTAGCCCCCCAACACACTTCTTTTGGCACCCAAACAGTTCTCAAGAGCGAAGATTTTGGGGGGTTATGAAAGTTAGGAGAGGGTCCCCTGACCCCCCCCAAGCACCCCCCCACTTCCCCCGTGCAGCCCTCGCTCCCTGCACTGCATCCGGGGTCTCCCATCCCACCTCTGTGAGAACCTCAGGATTGCTCCTCAGGTGGTGAGGCCGGTTGGGTGGGTTGGCTGGTGTAGGGTTACGGAGTCTGGCACTCACGGCCCTATACAGCTGCCTTCTTTAATTAATTAATTCCAATTAAAAAAAAAAAAATCACTTCAGTTGGACCTCAGTGCATGCCTCTGGGGCATATGTCACATCAATTACAGACAACAATTAAGCATGCTGCCTAAAAGAACCTGTGAGCCTCTGGAAAGACTCAAACACAATTCGGACCTAACTGCTTAGATCCCTCTGCTGAGCACAGACCTTGAGACAGAGCCCGCAGGGGAGGCATCCGGCTGCTATAGCTTGGGAGAGGAGGATGTTTTGCTTCAGTTCCTGCCCTCAGCTGCCCGCATTCCCTAACCCCAGGATCCTCTCTGCATTTGCTTACATGCACGGAAGCTAAGCTGTTGCAGGCGCAGCCGTGAATGCCCCTCAAATTCCACATCCACCTCTGCGCTGACCTAACTGGCTGTATTCCACGGAAAAAGATGAATCTCAGTCCCTCTAACGACAGGATGGGCACTGAGTTGATACGTCCTTTTCCCATCAATAGAGTGGTAGAGGCAGAGTGAATGGAAGTTTTTGCATCGGTTTGCTTTGAGGAAAAAGGTTGAAGATGGCACTTAAGGGCAGAGATGATTTCATAATGATGGTTCTTGATTCCCCCTTGCGTGACACTTGGTAGATGTTTCCGGGAACGTTGACATAATGTTGAAGACAAGGAGCCGAGATAGTGAAAGAGCGTGTGCAGTACAACTACTGTGTTTTTCCATGTGCAAAACAAGCAGAGGTGGGACTGGCTGAAGACCTTATTAGCCTTATTAACATTGCCTTCTCTATGGGGTGCCTGGGTGGCTCAGTCAGTTAAGCATCTGCCTTTGGCTAAGGTCATGATCCCAGCAGGGTCCTGGTATCAGGTCCCAAATCAGGCTCCTCGCTCAGTGGGGAGCCTGCTTCTCCTCCTGCCTGTCACTCCCCCTGTTTGTATGTGCTCTCTCTTTCTGGTGAATGAGTACAATCTTATAAATATCTATATATTTAAAAAATAATGATAAAATGCATTTTGATGTACAGAGACCGTAGCTGCCTAGGGGGCTGTGAGCCAAATGATGGCCCCAGGCCATGTTGCTGCTGAACTAAGCTTTACCCGAAGGGGACGCTGGCTATCCCAACAGCCTCCCTTACCTCTATCCCCAATGCAAAACAGCTGCATCCATGGGTCCGGCCTTTTAGGGTGTCCTCTCTTTTTCTTCTAGGACATCCTGGCATTTATTTCGCCTCTTCACTAGAATTCAAGTGGGCGTGGTGGGAGGTGAGGGGGCACGAGGGAAACTGCCCTTGACCCATATTCCTTTAAGACTGGACATAAGCAAAAATATATGCACGCAAGCCCTATGGCAGAAAAGCCAAAAGTCCAGCTCTCTGAGCTGTCTCTAAACACCGTCACTTAGAGAAGAAATGAATAAAACAGGAGAGTCCAGGCCGGCTTTATCCATTCTGGGAAGGGGACAGCTTCTTGTAGGAAGGGCTCAGAGATAGGAACTAGATAGTGATTCTTAGCGAAAGAATGGCATTGTAAGATATTAGCAAACAAAATCAACCTTCTAGAATAGAATCCTACGTATCAGATCTGGAAGGCTCTAAGAGTGGGATAATCCCATCTTTTTATAGAGTCTAAAAGGTGAGGGATTGAGCAAAGGTTACAGCATGGCGAGTATGAGAACGTAGGAGCCCATGAGCAGGGCCCCGGCCTCAGTCAAGGCTGGTGTGCTAGGACTGGTTTACATTAAGTATTTAAGTAGAGGTGGTAAGAACTAACAGTGACTGTGGGTACATTCCCAGAAGCTTGGGGAGTGAACAAATGCAGTGGACTGGGAGTTTGTATGAGGCCGTTTAAGAATCAGATATATCTGTTTGCTGTTTAAGTGAAATCTTTGAAGGTTTTCAGAACTCTCGAAATGTGTAGAACTCTATACTAAAACTATTTATTTATTTGAGTATGGTTGATCAACAATGTTACTAGTTTTAGGTATACACATAGAAATTCAGCTCCTCTCTACCTTTTGCTGTGCTCGCCATGAGCGTAGCTATCGCCTGTCACCATACAATCCTGTTACAATATCACTGACTATATTACCCTCCACTGTGCCTTTTGTTCCTGTGACTTATTCATTCCATCACTGGGAGCCTGTACCTCCCACTTCCTTCCCCCCATTTTGTCCAACCCCATGTTTTTTCCCTTCCGGCAACTATCAGTTTGTTCTCTGCATTTGTAGGTCTGAGTCTGCCTTTTGTTTGTTTATTCATTTGTTTTGGTTTTTTTTTAGATTCCACTTTTAAAAAAAAGATTTTATTTATTTATTTGACAGAGATATCGCAAGTAGGCAGAGTGGCAGGCAGAGAGAGCAGAGAGCCCGACTCAGGCCTGGATCCCAGGACCCTGAGATCATGACCTGAGCTGAAGGCAGAGGCTTTAACCCACTGAGCCACCCAGGCGCCCTAGATTCCACTTCTCACTGATATCATATGGTATTTGTCTTTCTCTGACTTAGTTCACTTAGCATAATACCCAGTAGGTCCCTCCTTGTTGTTGTAAGTGGCAAGATCTCATCTTTTTTTCATGGCTGAGTAATATTCCGGTGTGTGTGTGTGCGTGCATGCACATGCATGTGTGTCTACTAAACCTATTTTTTTTAAGATTTTATTTATTTGACAGAGAGAGACACTGCGAGAGAGGGAACACAAGCAGGAGTGGAAGAGGAGAAGCAGGCTTCCCATTGAGCAGGGAGCCCGACGCGGGGCTTGATCCCAGGACCCTGGGATCATGACCCGAGCTGAAGGCAGATGCTTAAAAGCCTGAGCTACCCAGGTGCCCCTAAACCTTTTTTTCTTTAAAGTGGATTCTATGGAGCACCTGGGTGGGTCAGTCAGTTAAGCGGCTGCCTTCTGCTCAGGTCAAAATCATAGGGTTCCTGAATTGAACCCCGTGTTGGGCTCCTTGCTCAACGAGGAGTCTGCTTCTCCCTCTGTCTCTGCTGCTCCCTGTGGCTTATGCTCCCTTCCTCCCTCTGTCAAATAAATAAATAAAAATCTTTTTTTAAAAAAATGGCTTCCAGTCAGTTTTGTCCACTGCCTTATGAAGAAGTTACTGAAGAATGATCCAAGGCCAGGAAACCGGGATGACCGAAGCCTGATCTTCAAGTGAGACCAGATGTGGCTGCTAAATGGTGCTTGCGTTGACTGTCAGGGGCAATGTCAGCCGCTGAAGAAGGGGGGCATGTGCTTAGCAGTCTGGCTAAGAGCAGATGCCCTCTTCCCGTGACAAGTCGACAAAGGACACTGGTCGGCAGCTCCCTGCTGTTGGTAGATACATGAAAGGGAAGAATTAAGAGAGAACAGAGCAACTGGGATCTCCTTGCTAGCCCAGAGGCCCAAGGCCTTCCAAAGTACTGGTCACCAAGTCTTCAGACACACAGGGACACGCTCCTAGGTCCCAAAGAGAAGAAAAGGGGGAAAACACAGGAAAGAAAGGAGATGCAGGAATAGAATTACATATTAAAATTATTCTCTATCTTGTGCCAAGACTACCTGTTTTTACCCACAGGAATAGGTAGTCTTTCAGAGTCAAACCCTCCATTGTTTTCTGGGTTGAGTGATTGGGCCATTAAACATTCCTTGGCCCAAATATCCTTCACTGGGAATAATACCTGTCCTGCCTGCCTCACAGGGTTGTTGGAAGATCTCATGAGATAATGGACATAACTTCCCTGCAGAAACCATAAAGCACTCCTCAAATGGAAGGTAATAATATTACTATTCTAATTACTAGGAGCCCTTCAGAGGGGCTAGCCTGTGGGTGGAGAGTCATAGACACTTGGAAGGTTACCTTGCTTCTTTAGCCATTGCTCTGCCATTGGTCTTCCAAGCTGGATTGTCCTGATAGGCAGAGTAGGGAACGGATTAAATGTCCTAGAAGAGCAAAACTAGACATCTCAGTTGGATGTTTTGAGCTCATCAGCCCCCATGGAGGCCAAGTTCTTTCTTGCTTTAAATCTTGTTTTTAAAGACTTCATTTACTTAAGTAATCTCTACACCGAAGATGGGTTCAAACTTACAACCCTGAGATCAAGAGTCACATGCTCCACCAACTGACCCAACCAGGTGACCCTAAGTCTTTCCTTTTATTATTTATGCATGCTTATTTCCTCCTGCTCTGCCTGAAGATTTTCTCTCTACCTGCTGAATTATAATGTCATTTTTAGTGTTTATCCACTGAAGATGCTCACTACTGAGGAACACAGCCCAAAGGTGCCAAATTAACTCCCTGGACTGTGGAGTCCAAGTATAATACAGACCAAGCATCTGTTTTCAGAAAAGGGGCCAAGGACAGAACTAGCCCTGGAATACTTTTGTGTATCAAGTTTCAGTCTCTTCCCTAACCCTATCCCAGATTCAGGTCATTTTACTTGGTATAATATATTTTTTTTTTTCTGGGAGTGGGGGTGAAAGAAGGTGTGGCTCTTTTGGAAAGAAGTAGTTGAATCCCTACTGAAAATGTGTCAAGAGGTAGGTCTAAATGCAAGGACATTTATTAAGTGTGTTTTTCATAATGGAAGGAGGATGAGAAGTTCCAATGGAGAAAAGATTTGGGAAACATCAGGGAAGTTTGATTTCTGGTGGGAAAGGGTCATCCTGGCCCTCCAAGTTCCTGTCTTGGGTCCTCGCCTCCCTACGCCTTTACCTTGCCTGCCTCACTTCCTCTCTCTGTCTGCCAAGCGCTTACAATTATGGACACCCTCCCTTGGCTCGGAACTCAGATAAATGCTACCTTGTTAGCTAATAGTACCATTAATTATATTAATGATTAATAGCTAATTAGTCATATTGCTGTAATACTTTCAATGGAGGCTTCCTTTCTTGCAGCAGTTTAGTGTCTCAAGTACACACACATCCCCTTTCCTATTCCTGGCCACAGAACAAACGCGGCTCTAAATTTGTTTTTCTGACCGTTCTGGCAATCTCTAAATTTCTCCAGGTTTTATTAGCTGTCCCATTTATCTGGTGAGTGACCACTACTGCTTATTTTTTGCCTCCTTTTATTTCTGTCCTCTGTCACTCACCCTACACTCCAGTAACAGGCTACAGTCAAGATTTTTAAAAATTTTTATTTCATAAGCCAAAAGCTCCTTTACTTCTACATCTCACTTGGGCCCACTTTCCTACTTCAGCCCCCTTTCTTCACTTTACCTTTCCTCAATCCTAACCCGCCCCTACTTCGGGGAGGCTCACACCCTCCGCCCCAAGCTCCCTCCCACTCTGCGTTTGGGCTTCCTTTCAGCAACCACGCCCCCAGACCCAGGGAGAGCGGTGCGCACGCGCAGTCCGCGCTTTTACCTGGGCGCTCGGCAGTGGGCGGAGTGGGGGAGGGCGGGGGTGGAGCGGGAGTCGGCGGTTATCTGGGCGGCGGGGCGCTCACATTGTGGCAGCGCGGAGAAAAGGTGCGCCAGGGCCGGCCCGAGGGGCTGCGCATGCGCGCCGCCGCACCCAGCGGCCGGGATGCCAGGGGGCGGGCGGGCGGGCGGAGGGAGGTGTCGGCTCCCCGTTGGGCGGCGGGGGGGGGAGGGGGGCGGGCGAGGGACGGGGCCGCGGGCGCGCGCGCGCTCTCGCCACCGCTCGCCCTCCCTCCCTGCCCCCGGCTCCGCACACACAACCACACACGCACACCCCCTCCCCTGCCTCCCTCCCCGCGCGCCGCCCGCCCCGCCGGCCCCGCTCGCCCTCGCGCGCTCGGAAGGGAGTCGCGAGACGTCGGAGCGGCGGCCACGTAGCGCTGCGGCGGCAGCGGCGGCGGCGGCGGCGGCCGAGGCCGGGTCTGCGGAGCGGCCCTGAGGACGGACGTTGGGCGGGGGGGAGGGGCCGGCCCGGCCGGCGGTTGTTACTCGAGAGCGGCGGCTACAGGCCCCCCGCCGCAGGGATGGACCGCCGAGGCGGTGGTCGGGGCGGCGGAGGCGGAGGCGGCCGGCCAGGGTGAGTAGGGGCCCCTGCCCCCCACGCACACGCCACAGTCGCGGCGGCGCCCCTCGCAGCAGCCCTTCCTCTCCGCCGCCCGCCGGGCGGGCCGGGGCTCGGGCGCCGGGTTAACCTTCGCCGAGGCAGCTGCGTGCGCTAGGCCGGAGCAGCTCCCATCCGGCGGGGAGGCCCGGGGCTCTGCGCTCCTCTGGCCGCGAACTCGGGCCGGAGGCGCCCGCTTCTGCTCCTTCGCCTCCTCGCTCCCGGACCCGGGCCGGGCACCAGTTTTGCAAAAATCCCGCTCGCCCCGAGGCCGGAGGGGAGGCTGGGGTTGCCTGGGTTAGCGGGCCGAGGGAGATTTGCACCGGTCCTCCTGCGAGTATTCCCCTGCCCTGCAGCTGGCGGCTTGCACCCATCGCCCGCCCAGACCTCCAACCCCTGGGAGTATTGTGCCACCCGAGATAAAATGCATCCAGTTACACCCGCCCAACATTCACCCCAGAGGGTAATGCGGACCTTTCTCCACCCCCACCTCCTCCCCTCCAATCAGGCTCTACTTAAGATTCTTAGATGGGAGACACTAAAGGTAGTGACACCCCCGTTACATCTGCACATAACATGTTCATTGTCGAGGGATGTCTCCTGTAGAAATGATAAATGCCCCTGCCTCACCCTCGAAGTCTGTCTTCACGATTTGAGATCCCATATGCTCTTCTTTGAAGAGGGCCAGTCTTTGATCACATTTAGTACAGCCCTCCCCCACAACACACACACACACACACATACACACACACACACACTCTTCCTGATTGCCAGAGCAGCCCCTGTCATTGCGGATCCATTGTCAGGAGTGGCTTGTGCCAAAGGAATGTGCTTTTGCTTTTGGAGAAGGGTTCTTTCCACAACCATGTTCTCGGGATGTTCTTGTGTGAGTCTGTCTTTGATTGTCCTCATGTTCAAGCATCCTTATCACAGTGTTTTCCTGATCTGCCTCTCCCATGTACCCTCAGTAATACCTGAGTGATGTTTTTTCCTCTGTTAATTAGATACATGTGTGTGGGCATTTCATTTATTTTGTTTTAATATTTAAGATCGGTCACCAAGGCACAATAAATAAAGAGGGTCATGCTTTGGGAAGAATGTGCATTTTTTTTTTCCCAGAGATGGCCAGGCCTGTATTGTTCTGGGAATGGCAACTAGCACATGCTTTGTTGACAACATGTGTATGCTTAAGGAATGAAGAGCCGCTGGTGGCTGGCATGTGTGTGTGCCCTGAATGCAGGCGATGTTCCCGCCTAGGGCTTATTTGAGAGTGGTCAGCTGCAGAGATGGTCGGGACTGGCAGGCAGCTTGGTTGCCTGTGTCAGGACAGCGCACGTGTATTCAGCTAGATACTGCCTTTAGTATAATTTTGTTTAAAATGTTCACTTCTGAGTTTTAGTGATTCTGGAAATGTCTGCTTCAGTGGCTCTCAACCTTTCTTTGGGATCATGGAAACCTTTAGGGTCCTCTTCTTGGTGAAAGAGACACATAATTTTTGTGTGCAATTATAGTCCTCTTGAAGCTAGTCCCAGGACGGTCAGGTTGAGATCTGTATTATGCAAAAGTGAAAGGAACTTGAGTTTTGTGTTTTGTTTTGTTTCTCAAGGATTGGCATTACAGTACTTTGGTCCCAAGCAGTAAGCAACAAAGTAGGTGACGTATGTATCCTTGTGTTTGTTCTTTGATTACAGTGGGTTAAGGGTTTGTAAGGTATCATTCCCTGTTTTCCTGTAAAAAGGAGATGTGTGTGAGAATTTCATAAAAAGTTAAAACTGGACTCAGAATGATTTGTCTGAATTTGACCAGTTGGTGATGTATGTTCCTTGCACTGTTTTCTAAATGTAGCAGATTTCAACAGCTAAGTCAGTGATCTCCATCGTGACGGACATCCATGATGTGCTTATGGAGGTTGATTTGATTTCTTAAAAGAAAGCTTTATCATTCCCATAGTAGAGCACCTGCTCCATGCAGATTTTTTCAGCTTTATTAGATATGATTTCATGTCTTTATTCAGGGTGACATTGCCACCAGAATCATGGATTTTAAAGTTTTGTTTTAATGGAAGGATCTTAATTGCAGCTAGGGAATTCAGTCTCTGTTTAGAATTTAGAAAAAGGGATGAACGTTGCACTATTCTATCAACAAGCAGGGGATAAATATCAGCTATTCTTTTAAAATAACTCTGCATCCAGCTTTGGCCTTTTGATTATACTTGCACCAAGGGGGATTTATTCCACTTGTGATAGCATTGTGATGGGTAGTGACATTAAAGAAACAGTCCCCAGCTCTCCAGGAGGTTACAGTTCTGACAGTATTTTTTACTTAAGGAATCCTTTGAGACCTTTTCTTTCTCTCTCTCTCTCTCTCTTTTTTTTTTTTTTTTTTTTTTTTACATTTTTGAGGTTCTGAGAGGCTAAGCAGTTCGTGGTTTTAACGTTTTTTTGGAAGGCGGGGGGGGGGCCCTTGGAATCTTGCACAGAACCTGTTCACACACCTGAAGAACAGCATTTATTCTAGTAATTATGCAGTGTGCCCTATGAAGTTTGAAAGCATGCTGAGATGGCAAATAGTGTGTTTTTTTATTATCTAATAAACATGCTTGAAGTGGCTTGTATTACAGGTTATATTTTTTGTTCATGTCATGCCTGGAGCTTTACTGTCGGAAATTATTTGCCTATCCTAAACCCAGACCATTTCAAAGTTGCAAGTAATGTTACTTTGTCAGCGTCGTATAGTGACAGATCACTAAAATCTCAGGGGACGGTGTGCTTCCTTGATTTAAAATTGCAGAACCTCTTCTAACCAGTCACTTACCTAGTTAAACACCCACACACCACAGAGCAGCTGATTCGTGGAACACGTATGGCTATGAGAACAGTGTTCTGTCTGCCAGATTCAGAGCTTGGAAGCTGGAAAACAATTGCATGGCTGTGAAGCACTTAAAGAGTAGTAGTGCCAGCAGCTCCCTCATTAATACAAACAGCTTGCTTTAGTTTCTTCAACACTCTTCCTCAGACACCCTTCCCTTAGGAGGTTTCAGATCAGCGGCTCCTACTCAAGGGAAACAGCACCTACCTACTTTCTGCAACTGTGGCCTCCAGATCTGATTCATGACGCCCAGAGCTGTTTCCATTTCTGCTCAAAGTATGGGAAGTAATCTTGTAGCGTGGTAAGAAAATACTTTTCAAGTCTGTAGAAAAAAGTTGATTAGTAATGCTACCGATGTGATTTTGCTTTTGAATGTGTCTGGAGCCTATTGAAGAAGTAAACTGTAAAAGTGAACTGTTAAAAAAAAAATCACCCTTTTCTCATGGGTTCTGGATAATTTCACCAAAAATGTGAATATACTCTTGAGTTTCGTTCCCTTGTTGTAAAAAGTCAGTGAAGAGATAGCCAACAACAACAACAAAACCCTCTGTGGAGTCTCTTATATTTTGAACCATAGCCTTTGGAACTAGTTATTCTAAAAGGAGGTGACTGCATTTCCTTGCGGGGAGCTCTTGGATCTTGTGCTCCAGCTATAGGGATGATATTCTCAACTATTGTCACCATTTCTGACAGCGCTTCAGTTTACTTTGGTAGGGGGAAACTGTTGCAGGTAGTGAATTTAACTGAAGCGAGATGCGGGAGCCTGGCAGAACGGGATTTGAATCAGCTGTACCAGTTACTAGCTTTGTGGCATTGGGCAAATCACCTTGACCACTCTGGCCACAGTTACCCCGACAGTAGAATGGGATCCCATATGCTCCCATATCCTTATGTTTTAAGGTTTAGAGTTAATATATGCAAGCTGCTGGCACAGTTCCTGGCACATGTCCGTATTAAGGACTCAGTAAGTGGTAGGACACGGCTGATGCGGGAAAGAGAGATCATTTTGGCTGATGAGAGATCTGGTGCTATGATCTGCATGACTTTCATTTGTGCAGATTTGGGATGAAAAAATTACAAATATTTGACTTGGAGCACACCTAAGTCTCACAGGTGCCGCGTGCTTCTTGGAACTTTTGATTTGTTGCTCTATGGCTGGCTGAAAGTGGTGAAGACAACAAAACTTAGCCCCCAATTCTGCAGCACTACTCGCAGGCTGTGCTTGTTTTAAGCCTATTCAGAGCTTGTGCGGTAAAAGGGGTGTTTTAGGACATTAATGTGTCTCAGTGAGTTCTGTGTCCAGAGTTGAATACATGCAGAGCCTTGTGTAAATTTTCATGGTTAATGCAAGCCATAAAGTGCTTGGTGGAATCAGAGAAGACATCAGATGCTTATTTTAGTTAATCTGTTTGTTTATATAGCAGTTATGTTTGATTAAAAAAAATACTTATGAACATTTTCTCGTAAAGAATTCCCATGGCTCATTGGAGGTTTTGATCATTAACTGTTATTAGGGTTATAAGTTTGAGTGCCTTTGGCATTTTTGCTTTGATGGGTGAAGGAAAAAGAAAAGTCAAGTCCCCTTACCTGTCAGATTTTATCAACTCTCCACTTTAGGCCTATACCTGAAGATTGTGTATGTGTATCCTTAGCCTTGTTTTTAGGCCGGAAGGTAATTTTATGGTAAAATATGGCATTTTCTTCCTCTTTAAAACCTAGTTTAAGAGATAGAGTCCTTTGGAAAGTAGATTCAGGGGCATGTACACAGTTTTTATTCAGTGCATAGAGCTTTTAAAATAGAATTTCGTGGCTTCTGTAGAATTAAATTATTCTGTCATTTTTGCAGGATGTCATTGGGATAAGTTTGGGAACCCACAAGAGTTACCTTGAGACTTTTCTGATAAGGTGGACACATCAGTACAGTAATGCATTAGGATTTGCTTCAAGGGACTCTCCTAATCCTTGTTTTCTTTATTATTGAGCCACCTAGGGCTTTCCCATCAACGGAATCAGTCACTAGTATTGGATTGCTGATAAAGAGGGATTGGCAAATAATGGCCTTAGAGTTGCCTTAGATTTTGCAAGAACACTTGAAAAAATTTAATCTCAGCCAGATGTATAATAATAATAGCACTTATGCTATGTGAGCCTAGACGGACTAAACAAATAAAATTGAGATGATTGAGTTACATTTTTTTTTTCCTCCACTATAATACGTTTCGCTAAGTAAACTTTTTCTGGGGAAGAGAGTGCTATTTTTTTTTTAACCATTATTTTCTCTGGTCTAGTAGAGTCAGAGGCCTAGCAGAGATATAGTTGCTTCTTTCAGTTTCTTGATAAACCAATCATTGTATGGTGAGGAGGGGTTGTTGGAAGGGAGCAGAAAGAGAAAGAGAAATGATGTAGAGTATGGCCCGAGAGTCTGATTTCTTGATCTTGCTCTGCATGTGGTATCAGAGGGTTCCTACTCTTAGCTGGATTTCACAAAGATAGTGTTGGGTGATTCCTTTTGTCTTTAATGCTAGCGAAGAAGAGAGTCTTTAACCGCTTTGGAACTTAGACTTTTCAGCATGGGAATTTTGATTCGGTTTTGGAGATTCAGTGGAATATAACTTCTTAATTACTCTGTGTGGCCTACAAAGTGAGATTTATAACTAGGCCCTTGTGAATGTTTTCATCCTTTCACATCTTAATACCATTTTAATGTTTCTTTCTTGTCTGTGGCCTGTGAACATTGAAACGTGAAGGGTTGGGTTTTTTGAGGATTTTTTGGTTTGTTTTTTTGTTTTGTTTTGAGGGGGTAAGGAGAGTTGTATAGGTAAGTCTATGTTTTTTTCCCCAGTTCCCCTTAAGACTGTGACCCAACTGCCCAGAGACTTTTTCCTGTATTAATATACTGTTAGAGCTGTGATATGAAGTTACCTTGCCTAAAAGATCCTCTTTGTAGAGGGCCCTACTGTTTTGTTTCTGGCATACAAATTCATATAAATAAACTCAACACAAATTTGGAAAAAACTTAAATGTCTGTCAGTGGAGAACTGGTAAATTAGGGTATATTCATGCAGTAGAATAAATTTTTTAGCTGCAAAAAAGAATGAGGAAACTCTTTAGGTATTGCTGTGGAAAACTCTCTAAGCTGTATATAAGTGGAATACAGTATGTACTCATTTGTGTATAGTATCCTTAGCTCATAATATAAATTATGTTTATAAAATTCACTTATATTTTCATGTTTAACAATAATTAGTTCTTCCTCATATAATATTCAATTGTACGTATATATGATAATTTAAATTTTTTAAAGATTTTATTTATTTATTTGACAGAGAGAAACACAGCTCGAGAGGGAACACAAGCAGGGGGAGTGAGAAAGGGAGAAGCAGGCTTCTTGCCTAGCATGGAGCCCGACGCGAGGCTCGATCTCGGGTCTCCGGGATCATGACCTGAGCCGAAGGCAGTCACCCAACCAACTGAGCCACCCAGGCACTCTGAAACTTACTTAAATATAGTTAACCTGGTTTGGAATGTTGTAAAGTGTGGTGGGCCGGCTTCCAAGAGCCTTTTGGGGGAAGGGGCTCCTGCCCAGGCAGCCCAGGCCTTGTAATCCCTGCTAGGGCACCATCGTTTCTATTGGTCACTTTTTTTTTTTTTTTAACTTTAATTGCACTGTTGTCATTTTCTCCCTCTCAATGCCCAAACATGGAAATAGTGATTAAAGAATAAACCTGAAAAGCAGTGGTTCTCAACCAAGGGCAGTTTTGCCTCCAGGAGATGTTGGGCGATGTCTGGGATATCTTTGATTGACAGAAGTGGAGCAGGGGGTGGGTAGTGCTGGCATCCAGTAGCAGAGGCCTACCGTGCACGGGACAGCCCCTCACAACAAAGAATGATCCCGTCCAAAACGTCAGCTGTGCCGAAGTTGAGAAACCTTGCTCTACAGCAGCTCAGCTAAGCTGATGCTACGAGGCGGGTAGCAATTTTAGCATTGACTTGGTTAGACTTAGCACGAGGAAGTCATATTTAGCTTATCTCGTCTAGAGAAGAAGTAAGTTAGGAAATTATCCCAATTGTAAAAAAAAAAAAAAAAAAAGGTTTTAAATATGAAAACTGGTTTTAGTATAAGTTTTAGTGGATGAATCATCTTAAATTTTTTTTTATTAAGTAAGCTCTACACCCGATGTGGGGCTCAATCTCATGACCCCAAGTCTAAGAATCCCATGCTCTATTGACTGAGCCAGCCAGGCACTCCTAGTCATCTTTTTAAAAAAATAGGTTATTTAGGGGCACCTGGGTGGCTCATTTGGTTAAGCGACTGCCTTCGGCCCAGATAATGATCCCGGAGTTCCGGGGGGATCGAGCACCACATTGGGCTCCCCGCTGGGCAGGAGGCCTGCTTCTCCCTCTCTCACTTCCCCTGCATATGTTCCCTCTCTAGCTGTGTTTCTTTCTGTCAAATAGATAAATAAAATCTTTTAAAAAGTAGGTTATTTATAGTCTCCTAGTGAGTAAAACCAGATTATTTCGGAAAATAGTTCTTATCTACAAGATTATTCACAAAAAGAGAAAGTCTTTGTATATATTATACAGTGTGAAGACTTTTCTTTCTTTTTTTTTTAAGATTTTATTTATTTATGACAGAGAGATAGGGAGAGAAGGAACACAAGCAGGGGAAGCTGGAGAGGGAGAAGCAGGCTCCCTGCTGAGCACGGAGCCTGATGTGGGACTTGATGGGATCATGACCTGAGCCAAAGGCAGATGCTTAATACACTGAGCCACTCAGGTGCCCCAATTTTTTTTTTCAAAAACAGATACATTTTAACTTTTATGATCCTAAGGTATATCTTGTTCAGCTCTAAAAGAAAATATTTGGTTGTTTGACATAAATGTTGTATAATGGGGTAAATTAAACTTAATATTGGTAATTTGGAAAATACATGCATAGTACAAAAATTGTCTACTTTCAGGTGGCTAGTTTCTTCCATCAGGTAAAGCATGTATACACTTCTGGGGCACCTGGATGGCTCAGTGAGTTAAGTGCCCAGCTCTTGGTTTCAGCTTAGATCGTGAGCAGGGATTCTGTCTCTCCCTCGTTCTCTGCCCCTCCTCCCCTCCCCCTGCAGTGTGCATGTGTGTGCTCTCTCTCAAATAAATAAAATCTTTGAAGAAAAAAGAACGCATCCTTTCCACCTTGTCAGGTATTAGAACAATATCCCAAAGACAGTTTGTTCCACCTCCCAGTCTCTCTTCAACCTTTTTGTCAATTCGAATGGAAGGTTAGATTTTCTTTTTCTTTGAAGATGACTTCTGTCTCTAAGGTCAGGTGCTGCAGTAAGCACTAAGAGACTTGTCCACAGAAGCTAGATATTGCAGAATTGGACTATTCTCACTCCAGAACTGTTTATTGAATTCTCTGTAGCACTCTTTCTTAAGCTTTTTAACCATGACCCCCAGTAAGAAGCAGTGCTCATGTGGTCACGTGTGTCCTCTTACATTCATTCCCCCACCCACAACTGAAATGAAACTTCATGAAACACATACATACACTTGCTGGTCGTGAGGCAATCTGTTGTGTGGTTTTGTTTGTTTGTTTTTTATTCCATTTCATTTTTCAAAATTGGGGTGGGTCTGACAGTTTGAAAATCACCCTATGCGAAAATCATCCTTTTGTGCTTAACAAAAATTATTTTCTTGAAGTAGATGCTTACTGGATTAAATGGGGGTTGGGAGAGTGCTAAAATTAAAAGCTATGCTTGGAGGCGTAAGTTTGAAGTAGAAATCCAAAAATGTGGCTTAAAGAAAACCATTCTATTTATGACCTTATTCTATGTAGAAAAGTAATTCTTAAAAGACCAAGAACTCTACAGGGGCGCCTGGGTGGCTCAGTCATTAAGCATCTGCCTCCAGCTCAGGTCATGGTCCTGGAGTCCTGGGATCGAGCCCCGTATCGGGCTCCCTGCTCAGCGGGAGTCCTGCTTCTCCTCTCACTCCCCCTGCTTGCGTTCCCTCTCTAGCTGTGTTTCTCTCTGTCAAATAAATAAAATCTTTTTTAAAAAAGAAAAAAAAAGCTCTACAAAGATTGAGGTTGGATCCCCATTTGCCTAGTGTTTTAACCTATGGTATTCCAAGAGATATTATACCTACTACTGCTTAGTACACACACACACATACACACACACACACACACACACACACACACGATCTACCTGTTTGTTTATTAAGTTAGGTGGAACTGAGGGGTTTAACAAATATGTGGGCAAAAATTTTTTAATTCTGTAATATGACTTTAATACAGAGCCTAGTTTATTTTTTTATTTTTTTTAAAGATTTTATTTATTTATTTGACAGCGAGACACAGCGAGAGAAGGATCACAAGCAGGGGACGTGAGAGAGGGAGAAGCAGGCTTCCCGCCGAGCAGGGAGCCCGATGCGGGGCTCAATCCCGGGACTCCAGGATCATGACCTGAGCCGAAGGCAGATGTTTAACGACTGAGCCACCCATGCGCCCCAGAGCCTAGTTTAGATGATAATTTGCTTATGTGGAATAGTTACAGAATAAAAAGCTACCAAGGACTCAGTAGTGCGTGTTTACTTCTCTGCAAAAATCTAGTTCCAGGGTTGGACTGTCTGTATTCAGAGAGAGCTTTGTCAGAAAAGCACTTATCAGAACCTACTTCTCCAGAAGGATACTAACACTTTAGTTACTTAGTTGACACTGTCTTTCATATCTGTCCCCAGACTTATATCTACTGTCTGTATGTTTGTTATTCATCAACCTTTACAAAGCATTTGATGTTTAATCATCATATAACCCTTTGAGGTAGTATATTATTATTACTCCATTTTACCAACAGGGAAATTGAGACAAAGTAAAGTTCTGTAACTCGCTAAGTTAAATAGGTTCTTTTCTTGGCAATGAAATTTTATAAGAAAGGACCCATTAAATCATTTTATTTTGCTGATTAAAAACTGAAGTTTAGGGGGCGCCTGGGTGGCTCAGTTGTTCAGCGTCTGCCTTTGGCTCAGGTCGTGATCCCAGAGTTCCAGGATCGAGTCCCGCATCGGGCTCCCTGGTTGGCAGGAGGCCTGCTTCTCCCTCTCTCACTCCCCCTACTTGTGTTCTCTCTCTCGCTATGTTTCTCTGTGTCAAAAAATTTTATAAAAAATCTTTAAAACAACAACAACAAAACCCCCCTGAAGTTTAGGGGCGCCTGGGGCAGCTCAGTCTCATTTAAGGGTCTGACTCTGAGTTCAGTTTAGGTCATGATGTCAGTGTTGTGAGATCGAGCCCCTCATTGGGCTCTGATACAGCGGGATGTGCTCTCATCGCTACCAGAAACATGAAAGTTCCAATTCTTCTGTATCTTTGTCAGCATCTGATATTGTCAGTATTTTTTTTTTATTTTAGCCGTTCTAACAGGTGTATAGAAATAATTCATTTTGAGCCTTATGATCAGAAACTGGGTGGCAGGCCCAGCTTTGCTGTCAGCTAGCTATTGACCTTAAAGGAGCCCTTGAACTTTTCTGAGCCTCTTTCCTTGTCTCTCATATAACAGGAAGTATTGAATGTGCTGTGAGTTCTCCTGCAATTCCCAAATTCATTGATGTGGAAAGAGAAATCCTTGGCAAGAGGACAGATTTGTGTCTACTTATGCACCAAAAGTCTATTGACCGATCTTCTGAGCTAAAGTGAAAACACTATAAGCAGTATACATATTTATAAATGGAATCCATATGAAATTACTTGATATTTATAACTACAGTTTGTCTTTTGGAGCTAAACACAATATTGTGATGGTGTGTGTCACATCTAGAAGCAAAAATTACACAGCTAATGTTACTGTTAACATTGACAACCTATAATCTTTTGGCTAATGTCTGATGTTTTTACAATATAACCGTTTCTTAGCTTTCTAAGGTTACAGTTTATAAGATTTAATCACAAATATTTTGCCATTTCCTGTCATGAGTGGGGGACCACTTTTTAGAAGATTACATATTTAGGAACTTGCCCTTAATGACTCTTTTGAGTATGAGATGAATTGCTTCTATATAGCATGAAAAAGTATAGCTTTATTATTTTTCTAAAGAATTATGCATACTTATTTAAAATTGTCTAAGGATTACAGAAAAATAGAAAGAAATAAATTATCTCCTTCCCCACCCTCACCCCATCCTGTATATCTCAAAGTATGACTATACCTATGCATACATGTAAAGTCATGGCTTCTACATTAATGAGATGGCATGATCCTTCCCTTTAGTCTCCCCCCCATGTGGACTTCTTTCTGTGTTAATTAATATAAATCTATATCATAATCTGGATGGCTACATAGTATGCCAGTGTCTGTGCATACTATTATTTAGGTTTCAAGTTTTTTGTTATAATAAATAATGCTACAGCAAATGCCCTTGTAAACACATCTTTTTATGCTTGTAACATTTTCTTTTTTTGTGGCATTATCTTCTTTCTTTTTTTTAAAGATTTTATTTATTTATTTGACAGAGAGAGATCACAAATAGGCAGAGAGGCAGGCAGAGAGAGAGGAGGAAGCAGGCTCCCTGCTGAGCAGAGAGCCCCGTGCGGGCCTCGATCCCAGGACCCTGAGATCATGACCTGAGCTGAAGGCAGAGGCTTTAACCCACTGAGCCACCCAGTCGCCCATTTTTGTGGCATTATCTTCTATTGGTGAGTTCTTTGATGACTGGCTCTAAAAGTTTGCACACTTAACACTTAGGACAGTAGCACTAAGCCCCTCTATGAAAGGTTACCCCATACTTTGATAATCAGCTGTGCCAGGTAATGTCAGACATGAGCCAGGCTATCTTGGCACCAGCTGGTGGGGATTCAAGCCACGAAACATGTGTACGCATGTTTGTACATGGATCCTGTTGAAAGAACCCAGCCCATTTGCTAATTGATAGTCTTTACCAAGTAAACCTGAGAATGTTTAAAAACATCAAAGCTTTAAAAGACAAAGTCAGTTTTAAAAAATTTCATTTTGGAGAAAAATAAACAGATAAAGCAACATGCTTTTTTAAGTAAAGTGATTATAATACTTGATCTGTGTTATCCCAATGAGTCTCTTTTTAAATTTTTTTTTTTTAGATTTTATTTTTAAATAATCTCTACACCCAGTGTGGGGCTTGAACTCCCAATCCCGAGTTCGAGAGTTGCACACTCCACCGACTGAGCCAGCCAGGTGCCCCTCTTTTTGAATTTTTTAAAATAAGTTTTTAATTCTGGAATAGCTGGAGATTTACAGAAAAGTTGCAGAATGAGTATTTGTATACCCCTCAGCCAGTTCCCCTGTTTGTTACATTCTTACCTAACCATGTTCAAGTATTACATAACCTGAGGAACCACCATGGTTGTACTATCAACTTCAGAGTTAATTCAGATTTCACCAGGGTTTCAACTAATATTAATATCCCTTTCCTGCTTGGAAACACCCTAAATCACGCTTTTAAACTCTATGCTTTAATGAGCTCAGATATCTGTTCTTAGGTCAATTTTAGTCGTACGTGGTATGTACCATATATAATGTGTCTAGATGTCCACTCAGAGAAATTTAAGTTATCTTTAACATTGATACCTTGAAAGTTATCTTTGGGCATTTATAGGCAGTTCTGCCCAAGGCCATTTTAGGGTACACTTGAAGATTTTTTCTGTACCCCTCTGTGTTCCATATAAAAACATGATCTGTAATGTGGAGGAGTGTAACTCTTGCTCAGTGGTAACCCCTTCTGATAGAGTTACAAGCTGCTGTCTTCAAGAGCACATGGGACACAGTCCTCTTCTGTTTACCAGGAAATTAACTTGTCTATTAATCGCAAGTGGTAGTCACCAGTTTACTATGCTGGATGGCTTCACACTCTGTGATGACTGGCTCTGAGAGAATTTAAGTATTAGGTGGCTTTGAGGAAAAGTTGTTGGCCTTCAGGGGAAATCCGTGGGTATCTTTCACTCCGCACTTGCTAATGTGAAAATCCCTCCTAAGGCAAATCATGGCATCTTAACTCATATTAATTTGAATCATTCCTTGAAACTGTGGAAGAGGAAGAAGGAATTGGCAACATCAAGTAGATGTGGATTTTTAAAAATCACTTTCCTCCCAGAATAAGTGGAGCTCTTGAATGTTCCCTCCATTAACATGCCACATTTTTTTTTCTAAACAAAAAAGTCCTCTTAAGCATTCTAAGGAACAAAAACATGGTCAAGATAAGCTTCAAGAAAAAGGTGCATTTGAGCTAGGTCTTGAAAGATGGCTAGGATTTTATAATTGAATGGTGGGGGAACAATGTTTTAGGTAGAAGGAAAGAATGACATAGTCAAAGGTTTAGAGGTAGAAAAAAATCAAGGTGTGTTTGAGAAATAGCATAAGGATGTTAGGTGGGAGGGGAGGTCTTTGGGAGCCAAGACTAAAAAAGTAGAGCTCAGATGGTGGAGGGCTTTCGGAATGCTCTCCTGAGGAGTTGTGTTTTATTCCAAGGATTTAGAAACCAATAAACGTTTTGTAGCTAGGGAGTCACGGGATCCAAATTCTTTAGGGAAGTGCAGTTTAGAAGATCTCTGTGTAAAGTGGTTTAAAAGAGGGAGTCAGAGACTTATAATCTGTGTATGAGGTCATTAGGGCCTGAGCTGGGAGGTTATGTTAGCAATTGGAGCAGGGAGGACAAGGCAATTTGTAAACCTAAGACTCATTGGTTCATTACATAGTGGGGCAAGGTAGACAGAACAGCCAAAAATGAGCTGGAGGTTTGGAGCCTCAGAGAAGATAGCTGATTCATTGGGATCTTCCATAAGACTTGACTATAAAATAAAAACTTAAAATCAGTAGGACCCTAGAACTGAGAGAAAATGTATAGCAGTCTTGTTTTAGAAACAATAAAATGTGTGCCTTAGAACTGAGGATACACGACATTTGCTGACTTAGAATGGAGGGAGCAAACCAGGAAGGGAAGAAGGTGGGTTTCTATTTCAGAGAGCTGTGGTTATCACCTGTGCTTACGTCCAATTTTTGTGCAGTAAAACGCTTCAAACCGTTGTGCTCACAGTAAAGCCACCTCCGCAACACTGACTGAATAAAAAGAGAATCGTGGTCATCTCATGGGGTGCCATATTTAGAAAACCATCTAAAAACAATAGTCTGCTCACGCCTGTGTGTCTGTAAACATGTGTGTACTGTGTTTGCATAACGGTCTTGTAGGTGGACCTGTACATACAAAGGCGGCAGAACCCGCTGAGGAAGGAATCAGCCCCAGAACACACACAGAGCAGCCTGATTGCCTGTTCCTGCAGAAACACTGGCTGTGCACTTGACTAATCTAGACCTACAGCCTCACCTGCAGCCAGATCTGCTCAGTTCCACGTAAAGACCAAGGTTTGGCTTGGTGTTTTTTGTTTTGTCCTTGACAAATTGAAAGCAAGATGCCAACGTGGCTATGGTCTAAAAGGTTGGATTCTAATCTCGACTGAGTGGTGACCTTCCTAGGCGAACTGTCTTACTTCTGACATATTTAATTTTTCCTTTATGTTTGATCATTATGTGTGAGTATATTTGGAATTAAGGTTTTATTAAATCAGAAATATACCATATTGCGTGCATTACAGTTTTGAGAGATACGAGTTCAAGTTGTAGAAAAGATGGAGTAGTCCTAATATGAAAGGATTTTCACAGTCTGTGTACTTGCGCTCTAATTTTTTAGTCATACCAAAAAGTTAATTTAGATTTAATTCTAGTTCTTATAATATTTTTTTCTCCATTGTCAGGTTAGGGTCCTATTATGTTTCTAAATTATGGTACTGTTTTTGGTCTTTCAAAGGAGATAATGCTGCTTTGGGGGAAAAAAACCCTTTTTATATTATAGACATTTTCAAATATAAAAAATAAAAAGTGTGACAAACTTAATATGCTTATTTCCCATGGCCAGTCTGTTTCATATAAATCCACCCTCACTGTACTTCCCTTTCCAGTTACTTTGAAGCAATTGTAGGAGCACATAGCTGGCTCAGTTGATCTCTGGGTTGTGAGTTTGAGCCCCATGTTTGGTGTAGAAATTATTTTAAAAACATTCTAGACATCATATCATATTATTTATAAATATAAGAATTGTTTATAAGACAACTGCAATACCATTATTACACCAAAAAACTTCCTGAACATCATTAAGTATTCGATCAGTGTTTACGTTTCCCAGTGAGTTCATAATTGTTTTTTTGACAGACACTGGCTAGGGTGTTGCATTGGGGTGTTGCAAAGAAGAGTGATTAGTTAATATGTCTGTTAAGTCTCTTTAATCTGTAGGTGCTCCTTCTCTCTCTCTCTCTCTCTCTCTCTCTCTCTCTCTCTCTCTTTTTTTCCTTGCATTGTAATTTCTCATAGTCTGGAATTTGCCGATTGCATCCATGTGGTGTCATTTAACATGTTCTTCAGTCCCTTTTATTTTTTATAAATTAGTTTTTAGATCTACAAACTTGATCAGATCGAGGTTCAGTTTTTCTTATGGGTGGGTGGGGGTCAAGACTGTCTAATTGGTGCTGGCCTACAGCTCTACCTGGGGACATTAGTGTTGGTTGTTTGTTTTTTGGTAATACTTTTTGTTTTGTTTTGTTTTAAAGATTTCATTTATTTATTTGACAGAGAGAAACACAGAGAGGGAACACAAGCAAGGGGAGTGAAAGAAGGAGAATCAGGCTTCATGCCAAGCAGGGAGCTCAATGTGAGGCTCAGTCCCGAGACTCTGGGATCATAACCTGAGCCCAAGGCAGATACTTAACCAGCTGAGCCTCACAGATGTCCCAGGAATAAAATGAATTTAAAAAGAAAGATAAAACTTTGAAATGATACACATTTTACAAACATGTTACCTTGTGGGAAAAGTAGTTTTTGTTTTTGCATTAGTAGGTAATCATATAATTTATTGTCCAGACTGGGAGATAGGTGAGAAGGGCATTATTAATAATTACTTTGGAAGAAACAGGTATAAATCGGGACTTTGCCCAGCAAAGTAGAACATATGCTCACCTTCCTTATAAACTAACTGACAATATCCTTTAGTCTCCTGAGACCGGGGATCATATCTGTTACATTCACAGTAAAGTCCGTGGTGCCTCACAGATTGTTGGTGCCTAGTGAGTATTTGTTGACTGTTACTAAAAGCCTACTGATATTTGGAGGCTTGGTGTAGTTTATAGGTATTTTTAATGCTTAGTTAAATTATGATTGCACTTTTATTCCAACTTAAGTTTATTAACACTTGCATCTTGAATCTGAATGGATATGATGAGTGCATTTATTTTTTTAGTTTAGAATTAGATGTTTTATTATAGAAATAATACACGTTCATTATAAAAATATGAGAACATCTAGATAATCTCCTTACCACCACCTCTCCCCTCCACTTCAAAAAAATTTTTTTTAAAAAGTCATCTTCTTCTGGTTGGATTTTCAGGGAGAAAAGAGCAGAGCAGTTATATATTCAACTAGTCCTTGCTCTTTCAGAATCCCTCTAACTCACCTTTTAGCCAGTGGGCCTTAGTTGCCTCCATTTATAAAAGAGACTAGTTCTTATCTGACAGGAACTTTGTGACTCTTAGATAAATGTGGTTTTTTCACTGAGAGGAGCTGAGGAAGGAGGGAGTGATTACTTGAACAATGTTTCTGTGATCAAAACTATTTTTGGTCGCTCTATCCACATTTCTTAAATTGACAAAAGTAGTGATAGAAAATGTGCATTGATGTGAACTACTGTGAAAATTCTTTGTGGTAAGTATATATGGAGGCAGAGTCCACACTACTGACTGAAATCTCTTCTCCAACATAAATAGATGAAGGGGAATTAAATTAAGTCATATGTCCTCAGGCCTCTGACTGGGCAACCTGCTTGGTCATGTTGGTTTGGTTATCTTGACCACTCATTGGATTTGAGTAATGACAAAAGTTATTCAGAAAACAAAACAAGTGAGCAAATAAATATTCAGGTTTTTTATTACATCTATTTATAGCCCATATATTGTGAAGAGCTGTGGTTTTCCTTAGATTAAGAAACATTATATAAAAATTATCCTCCCCACACAAATGTTTCCTCCACCTACTCATTTTGTCTGCAAGCCGAGTCTGTTCACTTCCTCTTGAGCTCAGTGCCTTTGCTGTTCATAGGCTCATTTTTTTAGACATTCCAGTGCAGTTAAAATATAAATCTCTGAAGTGTGTATTGTTACTAGTTAACTTATTTCATACCCTAAAAGTAACTTATCTAGAGTTTATGAGCAGATAGTGTCTTAAAACAGGTTGTTCATCCAAAAACCTGGATGTTTGGGACTTTTGTTTTACTGAAACATGCACAGTCATTCATAGTTCAATATAGAGAACCATATTTTGGGAAAAGGTAATTAAGAATTCTGTGTGGAAAAAGAACTTTTGTATTTGAACATCTTCCATCACCTTTTTCTTTCCTGCTCAGGTTATTACTGATCACCTCTTGGGCCAGGAGGCAAATAGCCAAGAATAATTTTGTGTGATGCTGAGCTTCCCCCCTGCCCCCCGCTCCTAACAAGCAGATTGTTAAATTGCTACATGTTCTGTAGGTTAGCCTGGAGTTAAAATTTTAGTGTTATTTTAGTGTTATGTCACCAGTAACTAACAGAGATTTGTCAGTATGGGGTGTGTGTTTGTGTGTGTTCATAAGGATTGGGCCTTTCTTTCCTTAACCTGAAGAGTTAAGATGAGTTGTTGCATGAAGATGTATTGAAATCCCCCCCGCCCATACTTTACCTGTTATCTGGCATTTAATGAAAAAAACTTGCTCGAAAGTTGCCGGTCCCTTGAGGGCAACAAACACTACACTCAAAGTGAAACTAGGTTACTGTTTCTGTAACATGCAGTGGTTTGTATCAAAAGCTGTTTTGGTCTTAACTTTGAGATTATCCCTTATTCTTTGAAGTGGTCATATTTTAACTTGGAGTGGTTTTAAACTTAAGAATTTCCTGAAGTGAACATAAAAATGTTTTAATATTTTCTTATGTGGTTGTTGTACACAAGGGTATAGAAAGCTTATCTCCAGACAACATATTTCTTCAGTAAAGACCAAAAGCAAAAAAAATGCTTCAGGTTTGAGAAAGTATTGAGGACGTTGAGGGTATTCCAAATGGGTTTAGGTAGCTATGTAATAGATTTCCTTTGCTTTTGATATCTGGACTTTTGTGAATTTTTTTTAAAAGATTTTATTTATTTGACAGAGAGAAACACAGCCAGAGAGGGAACACAAGCAAGGGGAGTGAGAGAGGAAGAAGCAGGCTTCCCGCTGAGCAGGGAGCCCGATGTGGGGCTCGATCCCAGGTCTCCAGAATCATGACCTGAGCCGAAGGCAGTTGCTTAACCAGCTGAGCCACCCAGGCGCCCCTTGATATCTGGAATTTTGTGGTTTAGTTCTTTGAGTTTGTGTTTTAATGTTAGAACCATCTTTATAGTATAACCAAGAGAAACTTAGGCGCTTTTCTTATACTATTTACTATTGCTACTTTTTGTAATGTACCATCTTTTTTTCTTTTGGTTGATAGGTTCTGAAATGAGGTGGAGCTTAAGATCGTGGTTCTATCATACTTTTCCTCCAATATATATTTCTTTAAAAGCTTGACGAACTAACATCCCACTATAATGAATTGCAGAATGTTTTCTTGTAATGGATTCTTTGTGCTGAGAAGTGCTCCTTCCCATCAGCATTAAACACACTCAAGGTCTCAGCCATCTTTCAAAACCAAACTCAGACCTTTTCCTTGTTTTGACTCCAACTGGGGCTTCTTTTCCTCAGCTTCCATTCCCTCCTGGTCACACCCTTGCCAGCTGGTTGAGGAGGCCCCCGCGGCTAAGGAGTGAGAGCCCCAGAATCCAGCCCAAGTCTGAGCCCTGAGCCAGTATACTAATTAACTCAAGACTGCTGTTTTTTCAGGGAACAGGAGGCTCGCTGAAAGACAAGGGGGCCTGCAGGTTAGGGAATGATTCAGCTCTAAATTTCAGTGGTCAGTTTTCTCTGTCTTACTCAGTGTTACAGCAGCATTTGCTACAGTTGACCAGTTCTTCTTTCTTGAGAAAAAGTGTTTATATACAGGCTTTTGTGCCCCCTAGTTTTAGTGTTTCCTTTTTCCTCTGTGTTCATTTCTCTTCTTTGTTGGCTCCTTCTCCTCTGCCCTGAGGGTGCCCCAGAGCTTTCTTTTCTTTACTTATCCTGTCTTCCCAGCTGCCCGAATTTAAATTCTTTCTGTATGTGGAAGTTTCCCAAACATTCACCTCCAGGCCTGACTTCCCCTCGATCTCCACACTCTTCTAGCCCACAGACTACTTGACATCTGTATGTGGAAGTCTAGTTTGCATCTTAAATATGACTGTATCAAGTAGGATGCTTTGAGTTTCAACTGATAGAAGATCCAATTCAAAATAATTTTAAAATAGAGAAAATGTATCATTACATGTAGCAAGATGGCTCAGTCTAGGATTGGTTGAAATCTGGCTTAGTGACATCACCAGGAACCCACATTCTTTCCACCTTTCTACTCTGCAATCTTGGCGATGTCTACTTTGTCCTTTGGCCCTCTCCCATCATGTGTGCAAGATAGCACCTCCATTCTAGGCAGCATATCCAGACAAGAGGGCGTCCGGCAGGGAGGGCGTGGTTATTGCT
Organism: Spilogale gracilis; assembly: GCA_004023965.1. Lineage (NCBI taxonomy): Eukaryota > Metazoa > Chordata > Mammalia > Carnivora > Mephitidae > Spilogale > Spilogale gracilis. The sequence goes on from PITA01001076.1 coordinate 200,435, forward strand.
TTCTTTTGCTTTTTTAAGAGTTTGGAAGTCGTTCTCAGAAGCCTCCCAGCTGACTTCCTTGTTAATCTCCGTAACCAAAACTTGGTCATGGGCCTGCCTCTACACCAGTCACTGGCAATGGGCATATGGACATGTAAACAATTGTTATACAAAATAGAATGAATACCAGAGGTAGTAGTTACAAATATAGAATGATGGGGCTGGGGAATATCAGGGAGAATAAATAGTGTTTGAACTGAATATTGAAAAATTAGTGAGGTTCACTTGTTAGGGAGGGAGATAAGGGCATTCTTGGCTGCTGGGGCAGGATACAATGATGACTGGCATAGAGAAATTCTAAGATGCTCAGGGAACATTGAGTAGACCCTAAAGCTGGTGCATAGGGTTTGTGGGGGGGGGGGGATGTGGAAGGAAATGAGATTAGAGAGGTAAGGTGAGGGATCTAACCTTGAAGGAGGTTTGACCTTAATTTTTCAGCAGTGGTTGTCACTGTAAAGGAATTTTAGCAGTATTTAACAAAAGACTTTTCTAGTCACTGTGCGGAAGAGATGCTGTCTTTGAATTTGAGGCTGATTGTCTCATTTATATATTTTGTTTCACCTCTCCCACCTATGTTTTCCTCTTAGCTGTAGGAATGGAAATTTAAATTGTGTACCTCATTTTTGTTCTAGTTCTCTCTTTATCCATCACATCTAATAAGCGAATTCTGTTGACTTCTCCTTTTTTGCCTCTTTGCCACCCTTGGCGTTGCATGTTTTTCTCAGCCCTGCAGTCAGAGCCTTCCATTTTCCGTCCCTGCTCTGTATTTACAACATTGTCACCTCCTAATCCCTGGCCAGACTCCTTTGGCGAGGGCTTTGTCTTCATCACCCCCAGAATATACTCTGCTTATTCCTGATGACAGCTTTATTCACACAGCCCTCTCCTCCACCTGTCTTTTAATTTCCTCTCTGCCTTTTCAGATCCCTCCCACTTGTCAGGACCTAGCCCAGAGCTCATGCCCTGCATGGAGCTTTCCATAGACTGTGTGTCCGACATCTTTCTTGCCCTTTTAAATAATTATAAGGCACCTTTGAAAGAAATAGCATTCGTTTTATTTAGCAATTGCAAATTATTTTTTCTGTATAGTTGCTTCCTCTCTAAACACATTTTAAGTTTGTGAAGATTAGGGCCAACATAGTAATTATTTGAAGGAATGAGTAGTTAATATCTTCTCCTTATATTAGATTCTTGGTGCTTTGTATGTAGATGATAGTCAAAGCTTATGAATAAAGAGTAGAGTGTGAAAATTGGACAGAAAATGCTTCGCGGGGTCCCCTGGGCAGCGCACAGGGTTAAGCATCGGACTCTTGGTTTCGGCTCAGGTTGTGACCTCAGGGTGGTGAGATCAAGTTCTGCGTGGGGCTCCACTGTCAGTGCCGAGTCTGCTTAGGACTCTCTCCCTCTGCCCCTTTCTTTTTCTCTCAAATAAATAAATAAACTTTTAACAAATGCTTAATGTATAAATCCCTTTGAACTATAAATGGCACCTTTATAATCAGAAAAAAAATCAAAAGACTATTTCTCTCTTTGGAGAAAAAAAGGAGATCTGGGCATTCAGAAATGAACCCTGTGTTTGAATAACAGGTTTAGTAAACAGAGTCCTATCATTTTCAGGACTGTGAGATGCTAGATATACTGTCTTGTGAGATTCATCACCATAACTCAGTGTGATGAGGGTGACAGCCCAGCCCTAGTCACCTACTTCTCCTCTGTGTTTCACTCTACTTCCCGAAAGGGAGAGAGGATCTGTTGGGTCCGTTTGCCAACATTCAGCGTGGAGCGCCCCTACTAAGTCCAGTTGTGCTCAGTGCCATCACTGTTGCTTGTAGTTTTGACATAGTTGTGGCATGGTCACCTGGTTTTATTTCAGTCAGCTTGCAGGGTATGTTAAAGAGAGAGAGAGAGGAAGAAAAGGACTATTAAAAAAAGGAAAAGGCAGTAATGGATATTGGCCAGTGGCTGAGGCTTCATGGATTTCCTCCACATCCTGTTGGGCATCTTGCCTTAAATGCTTTCTTGCTAAGGCAAAGGACTAAAGAGAATCATCCAAGGAATGGTGTTAAGTGTGGTCATGTCTCTCCATCCTGAGAAAGTGTGGTGAATCCAGTTCTGGAAAAACCTAGCCTATACCATGGTTAAGGTTGTGGGCTTGATCTCATTTGTATCATACTTATTTTTTTTTAAGATTTTATTTATTATTTGACAGAGGGAGACACAGTGAGAGAGGGAGCACAAGCAGGGGGAGTGGGAGAGGGTGAAGCAGGCTTCCCGCTGAGCAGGGAACCCAGTGCGGGGCTCAGTCCCAGGACCCCAGAAACATGACCTGAACTGAAGGCAGATGCTTAACAACTGAGCCACCAAAGCACCCCCATAAGCTAATCTTAAAAATTTTATTTATTTTTTTGAGAGAGAGAATGAGAGAGCATGCAAGAGAGCGTGAGCAGGGGGAGGGGCAAAGGGAGAGAGAGAAGCAGACTCCCCACTGAGCAGGGAGCCTGACATAGGGCTCCATCCCAGGACCCTGAGATCATGACCTGAGTCAAAGGTAGATGTTTAACCAACTGAGCCACCCAGGCACCCCGATAAGCTAATTTTAATGTTCAAAAGTCAAATGGAAATTATGGAAAGGCTGGACAGTATGACCAAAAAGTTAGATGGCTGGTTTTTTTGGTATTTTTTTTTGTTTTTGTTTTTGTTTTACATTTGGTTAGTAAGAAATAAAAAAGTATGATCTAAATGTAACTTCTTTTTTTTTTTCTAAATGTAACTTCTGAGACAATATTTTAAAAGCAGTGCTCCATGGGAATAAAAAGGTGACTGTGTGGCAGTAGGTGACCAAATGAATTAGGCAAAAGAAGGGAAACAACACAAACAGTAAATGTCAGGGCTGGAGGGGAACCCAAGGGTAGCCTGGCCAGAAGGGCGGAAGAGTCCCCCAGAGCCCAGGCTCATGGTGCAGGACGCAGTCACCGCTCAGCTCCGTGTCACCGTGTCCCTGCTGTTTGAGCCCAGCTCTCAGTTTCTGGCCTACTTTGCCATCTAGTAATGTCCATTTTTATGTAAACTATTGTAATTTTCAGAGAATCTTGTTTTTCCAGACCACCTTGAGACTATTAGTGTCCAAATGGCCTATTTGGTTTTCTTTGTTTTTATTGAGATAGAATTCATCTACCACATAACTCGCCTATTAACGATGTACAGTTCTGTGTTTTTTAGTATATTCACAAGGTTGTGCAATCATCACCAGTATCTAATTCCAAAACATTTTCATGCCCTGAAAAGAAACCTGGAACCCATTAGCAGTCCTCTCCTGCCTACTCCCAGCTCCTGTCTGTCAGTAATTTACTTTTTTTTTTTTAGATTTTATTTATTTATTTGCCAGAGAGAGAGAGATCACAAATAGGCAGAGAGGCAGGCAGAAAAAAAAGGGGGGGAAGCAGGCTCCCCGCTGAGCAGAGAGCCCAATGCAAGCCTCGATCCCAGGGCCCTGAGATCATGACCTGAGTCAAGGCAGAGGCTTTAACCCTCTGAGCCACCCCAGGCACTGCTAATTTACTTTCTGTCTCCATGGATTTGCTAATTCTGACCATTTCATATAAATGAGGCGTACAATGTGTAGCCTTTTGGGTCTGTTTTTTTTTTTTTAATTTAGCATAATGTTTTCAGAATTCATTCATGTTGTACTCTGTATCAGTACTTCATTCCTTTTTTGGATAATATTCCATTGTATGGATGTACATTTTATTCATGCATTCATCGGTTCATGTATATTTAGATGGTTTCCACTTTAGGGCCATTATGAGTAATGCTATGAACATTGATATGCAAGTTTTTATATGAACATTTATTTTCAGTTCTCTTGAGCATATACCTAAGAGTGAAATTGCTGGGTCATATGATAACTCTACGTTTAACTTTTTGAGGAACTGTCAAACTGTTTTCCACAGTAGCTGTACCAGTTCGTATTCCCATCAACAGTCCACGAGGGTTTCTTTGTGTCCACATCGTCACCAACACTTGTTGTTTCTTGTGTTTTTTATTTGAGTTCTTTTGACAGGTGTGAGGCAATATCTCATGTGGTTTTGATTTGCATTGCCCTGATGAGTGATGTTGAGCATCTTTTCATATGTCTGTTTAGCCCATTTCATGCTATATATTTATTTATAGGGAAGGAAAAAGAAAGAGTGAATGGGGTGGGTGGGCAGAGGGAGAGAGATTTTAATCAGGCTCCACACTCAGTGAGGAACTGGATGCCAGGCTCCATCTCACAACCCTGAGATCATGCATGAGTTGAGTTGAAATCAAGAGTTGGATGCTTAATGGACTGAGCCAACTGGGTGGCCTTGCCCATTTCATTTTTCAAACTTACTTTCCCTTCCCTATCTTTCACCTTTTTTCATCTTCTTTACCTCATGTTCACTATGGAAAAATGGGTGCAACAAACCCTAAAATTACATAAATCTCTGCTCTGCCACCCATAATTTATAACTTCCTTAACAAAGAGTTTCTCAAAGAAGAAGGAGAAAGGAGCCAGCAGTGAACCCCTCCCCCAGCTACTGGGAACTTTGCCTATTATCAGATTATATCATTGTGGGTACTGTTGTTCTAGTTTTACAGGGTGAAATTGGGTGAGATCAGTTGCCTTACCCAAAGTCATATACCTGCTTAATTAGTATATTGGGGTTCATGCAAGATCTTTTATTTTACACTTAATGTTACTCATCATTGTTTTCACATTCAACTGTTAATTCACTTATGATCATGGATATGCTGTAGAGATTGAGAGGAAGGACGATAGGAAGAGGAGAAAAACTTAATTTATAAACCTAATCTAAATATACATTACAAATAAGGAAAAGCAAAATCTGCTCTATGATATGATGTTTTAATTTAGGGTTTTGGATCCCTAGGGGTTCCATGGGTTTCTGGAAATGGGCAAACTCCTTGAAATTGCGTGTAAAATTATGTATGTTCATTTTTCTGGGGGAGAAAATTTTTTAATTTTCCAAAGATTCTCAAAAGTTCAAGAATTGCTGGTAAGAAGAGTAACATACAGACTTATGGGAAGAAAAAGGAGGGCAGTATGTTAGCATTTGTCTTTTCCCATTGGCCGTGTTTTGGGTGTGTTATGATTTGGGTTAAACCTCCTCATCTGCTATCATATATTTTTGTTTTAGACTATTTGTTTATCCCTTCTGGTTGAAGACTCAGTTAAACTTTTTTTCCAAGTGTTATTTTTGTTTTAAGATTTTATTTATTTGAGAGAGAAGGCTGAGCAGGAGGAGGGGCAGAGGGAGAGGGAGAAATAAACTCCCTGCTGAGCAGGGAGCCAGACATCCCAGGACTCTGGGATCATGACCTGAGCCAAAGTCAGAAGCTTAACTGACAGAGCCACCCAGGTGCCTTCCAGCTGTTAATTTTTGAAGTGTAAAGCTTTTCCTGTTAATTAGAAAACAGTAACAGTCCTTTGGTAGGTCTAATATGTAAATTCTAGCATTTCCTGATGTTGTTTACACATCTGAAATATTTGTGATTTTTATTTCTGTAAAATATAAGAATGTAATAAGGGCCTTTCTCAGTTATTGTCATTTTCTGAATGAGTTTTTTATTCGAGTTCATGGTGATCTTGTTATTTGACATATAGGAAGACCTCTCATAATGGCTTACATTATAGGTACCCACAGTGTAAAGAAAGATTCATAGGCCTTTTAAGTCTCTGATTTTTCTTAATAAAGCAGAATGTCAGTTAATAATGCCCAGGGTACTCACATAGGTAGCCATTCTGAAAACAGACTAACTAGTTGCATTCCATAAAGCAGCTTTGGTTGAGGCCAGACTTTCCAAGATTATGCATCTTGTGAGTATGTTCTGTTTTTAAGGGTGCAGAATTTCATCTGAGTGTTCCTGCAGCCAGGACTTTGTCCGATTTTAATGGAAAAGATAGCATTAATACAAAGTTCTTACTCTTCTTTTAAAAAGAACTCCTTTGTTTAATTTATAGTCTCCTGTCTGTAGATGACGCTTGTGAATTGAATAATGGGAAGATGTTCTGAATATACCGCGTGATCATTGAGGTCCAGCAGTGTAGCCTACTTTGTGTTTGGTTTCTTCTTTGGCCCTAGGGGATTACGGGTGAAAGTTAAGGTTGCTTAAGCCACTGTGATGAGTAATGCATATTCGTTTTTATTGTCTTCTATGGAAATGTGGAGACTGTTGGTGCTTGAAGGTAATTAGGTAGTACCCTGGGAGGAGTACTTCTTCTTTGTCCTCTTTCTCCTAGCTTCTGTGTATTACTGAGGCAACACAATGACAGTCTCATTTAAATGCATGTGTAAAAAAACTGCAGTGAAGTTTTATTTTTATAATAGCTTTGTCTAAAACCGAAGGTGATAGGCATTTCTCAGCTCCGTTTCTTATAGATAATGGATTAGATGGACTGCTTGAAAAATAATTGATGTATGAAATTGTATTAGGTGAGATTGCATTAAAATTAGTTGTATTTTTCAACTATATAAAGTATAGGCATCTGAGAACATTTTATACTTATCTAAAATATGGCGCAGTGATGTGTGTCATTTGAGGTTTTGCCTGTTGTAGAGTCGACTCCCATGTGTTGTTTGGTAGCTTTCCCAGTGTAACTCAGGTTGATATTGTACTCGCCCTTGGAAATGAAGGATGTTCATAGTATGCTACTGATCTTGTGACACAACTGTTTTCACTGTAAATTTTGTATCTGTGGCTTGCCCTTTACACAGCAAGTTTAAAGTTCACAGATTTATTTAGGTTTCATCCATTGAAAACCTAACAATTTTGTTGCAAGAAAATGAACTGAAACATAATTTAAATCTTTACTTTGTCAGACTGGTTACCGTGAAACACAAAGTGCAGATGAGTCACTCTGGAAACTGAAATGTATTCACGTGGATTTCTTTTAAGATTATTTATTTATTGGAGAGGGGGAAAAAGAGCACAGCAGAGGCAGAGGGACAGGCTGGCTCCCAGCTGATGGCAGTGCCAGATGCAGGACTCAGTCCCAGGACCCCGAGATCATGAGCTGAGCCGAAGTCAGATGCTTAACCGACTGGGCCACTCAGGTGTGCGCCCTACCCACCCTGTGAATTAATCTAACATTCAAGGCGTTGTGGAGGGAGGTGGGCATTTACTAGCTAAAGTTAGAACTTAGAGCCTTGACTATTAGTCTAGAATTTTATTTTTTACTTTGTGTCATTAGAGACTTTTTTTGTTCAAGGCATTTTGAAGTCTTTTGAAATAATTTTTATTTACTATGTTAGCTCAATAGGAGATGGTTGGTAAACTGGGACGAGGAGTTAAAAAACCAGAATTCCAGCCCTTACTCCATCACTTAACCAGCAGTGACAGGGGCGGAGTTATTATACTGAGCCTCAGCTGTGAAATAGGAACAATAGCCCCAAGTCAATGTAAGGCAGTGATGCTTAAATGAGATAAACAAAACCCTATGTGGTTTCATTCCTGTCTTTTTCATGTTGAGTTTCTTGCATGCTACTTGCCTACTTCCCTTCTCGTCTCCCTGACTTCTGCTTGTCCTTCCAAACCAGCTCCAGCTTTATCTCATCTGTGAGACTTCCTCTGCCAGCTCCACCACCTTTCACACCAGTTAATCGCCTCCGTTTTCCGCACCACGTCTGCACCTTTTCTGTAGAGGTGAGTGTGTTTATTCAAGAAACACAACAGTGCTCTCGTGAGCATTTATACTTATTAATCATTTAATCCCAATAACACACCATGAGGCAGACACAATTATTATCCCCATTTTAGAGATGCAGAAAATGAGGCATGGAGAGGTTAAATAATTCGCCCAAGGCCACCTAGCTCTGGTATGTGTCCGAGCCAGGTTTCCAGGGCGGGCGGTCAGGCTTCAGTGTGTGCTCCTCACCACTGGGCAGTGCTCTTCTGTAGCTGTCCTGACTACATTGTAGCATGATTGCTGGCTGTCATGTCTGCCTCCCTCGTTGGACCTTTGAACCCCTTGATGACTCCAGCTCCTACAATGCTGAGCACATAGTAGGCACTTAATAAATGTTTAACAGACATATGATAAATATGCTCTGTGCAGGCTGTGCAGCATCATGTAAATGCAAATTATTACCACCACTGCCATACACGCTTGGTAAATCAGAGAGTACAGTTCACCGAGCTTCCAGTTTTGCAGTTTGTTTTCTTGGCTCCCACTTTTCAAGTTGGTGAACTGAGGTAGAGATTGGTAAAATTTAAGGGTTGACAGTACCAAAACTTGGGTTAAAAATGAACTATAGTTAAGGTCCCATTGTTAAGCCTGTTTGGTCACACATTCTTTGCCATAATAATATAGCTCGTTTTATATGCAAGAACAAGATCAGAGAGGTCAGAATGATTCTTACTGTACTTGTTAAAATTACGTAGCAGTTTGGGATCTTTAGTCAGACTTCCATTTTCTGTATCTTGAAAGTTGTTTTACTCTTAGAGGTTCTTTTTTTTTTTAAGATTTTATTTATTTGACAGAAACACAGCCAGAGAGGGAACACAAGCAGGGGGAGTGAGAGAGGGAGCAGCAGGCTTCCTGCCGAGCAGGGAGTTGGCTTCTCCCTCTCCCTCCCCTCTCAAATAAATAAATAAAATCTTTTTTAAAAAAATTAGGGGCACCTGGGTGGTTGAGTTGGTTGAGTGGCCAACTCTTGATTTCAGCTCAGGTCATGATCTCAGGGTCCTGGGATCCAGCTCCAGGTCAGGCTCCTTGCTCTACAGGGAGTCTGCTTGAAGATTCTCTCTCTCCCTTCCCCTCTGCCCTTGCCCCACTCACTCACCCTCTCTCTTTCTGTCAGATAAATACGTCTTTTAAAAAATTAAGCTTTTAGTGTGGATGTGAGTTTTAAATTTAATTATCAAGTAGAGGAATGAAATAATTATTTCATAAGGAATACATTCTTTAAAAAATTTTTAACTATAATTCAGATATTTAAATTTTTATTTTTATCAGTACTGATAGATTAATATAAAATGGTTTGTGCTTTTATTTTATCCTAATTCCCACTAATATCTTTCCTACTTCAATTTCTTTGCTTACTTTAAATCTATTTTCTCTTACTTGTGTTTATTATATGTAATATGATATACATATATATATTTGCCCTTTAGGCTTTTCTGAAATATGCCGTTCCCTCACAGACTTTTCCTGATTTTTCCAACTAGATGTGATTTTTCTCTTCTAAACTTTCAGATTTTTTTTTTACTCAAGTGTATTGTAGTTGTTAAATAGTTAAGTGACTGTCCAAAGACTTTGAGATTAGTTGTTACTTGGCAAATGTGTCACTAACATACTTTCCTCATAACAAAAAAGTGAGTAGCCTTCTGCAAAAGCTGTAAAGCTTTGAGTAATGTATCAGACCATTATTATCACAGACCCAACTGTCACCCTGCCCCTTCTTCTTAGTGGATCTTTTTGGGGGGATGATTTTTGCCAATATGCATTTCTCTTTCCTTCCTTGTTCCTTTCCAATTCTTGGTAGTTGTACTTCTGGCCTGATCCTCATGGACAGTTGGGTGCTTTAGAAACCTCTGCCCTCAGGAGGACCGCAGTCTGGCTGTGCACGGGCATTTCGTGCTTTGGAAACAGCCTGGTGAAAGTGGGATGAGCATAGATAGCAGAGTGATGTGCTTTACAGAGTTGCCCTTTCAGCTGGAAAAGACTTGCCCAGAGTAGAATCTTTTTTAAAAAAATATTTTATTTATTTGTTTGACAGAGAGAGAGAGATCACAAGTAGTCAGAGAGGCAGGCAGAGAGAGAGGAGGAAGCAGGCTCCCTGCGGAGCAGAGAGCCTGATGCGGGCCTCAATCCCAGGACCCTGAGATCATGATGTGAGCTGAAGGCAGGGGCTTTAACCCACTGAGCCACTCAGGTGCCCCGGAATAGAATCTTAACATATGAAGAGGATTTATAGGTGTATTTTAATAGAAAGAAAACTGTTGGATTTGTTAAAACTTAACTGTGAAAATGTTTCAGGGAACAAAGTTATTTTTTTTTAAGACTAGATGTAAATAAACATTCTTAAAGACTATGTAAACTTGTTTTGTAGTCTACCTGGGGAAAAAAATGTCATGAGAAAGAGGTGCATTCTGGAACTCGTACTTTACTATCTATAATATGTCTATTATATTTTATAATTTTATTCTTTTTAAAGACTTACTTATTTTAGGGATTTTATTTATTTGAGAGAAAGCATGAGCAAAGGGAAGGGCAGAGGGAGAGGGTGGGAGAAGCAGACTCCCCGCTAGCAAGGAGCCCAATGTGGGGCTCCATCCGAGGACCCTGAGATCATGACTTGAGCCAAAGGCAGAAGCTTAACCCGCTGAGTCACCCAGCTGCCCCTAATTTTTTTCTTAAGATTACATTTTCTTCCCAGTAGCTGGTCAAGCATGTAGAGTGCCAGGACTGGTTGCTTCTCAATTTGTATACCTCTTAACAAACGTACCACATTTTTTTCCTAAGTTGTATAATGTTAATTATAGCAAGCCACTAAGGAATGACCCACTTTCCTTTGGAATTTATTTTAAGAAGCAGGAGAAAATGATCTGTAAGAACTTGTTCTAATACCAAAAAGAAGTGAATTTAAACAGCACCAAATATCAATGAGGGTTATTTCTTATTTGCTGCTTCTGTCTACTTTCAGGTTCTTGGAGCTCTGTGTATTCACCTAGAGAACATTCTAAAAAATGAAGTTAAGATGATTTGTAATAAGTTAGAACTGAGGATACACATTCAGAGTTGGATAATGAAACATGGAATGTTCTAATTTCCCTAATGTGCTTTTAGTTTTGTAAAGGTTACTCGATTGTACTCTTGGGAGATCGTTTAAATCTTCTGGAAGGAGAATAAAGGAAGATTATCATCAAAACTGAGAAAGGGAAAAGGTGCCAAAATCGAATGAAGAAAGTAAAATGTGGGCAGAAAGCCTATGGGGTGTTTCAAAGTGAACAGTTAGACTTCATCTTCTATTGTGACCGTGTAGTGTATCGATGTTTCTGTGAGTTTCCCTGATGGTAGTAGTGGGGAGATACCAGTCTCAGGTTTATATAGGAATGCATATATGTGTGCATCATTTAAAATAGAATAAAGCACTCTAACTCTAGTTTTTTTTAAAGAAAGACTAGTCTCATTTTCTAACCTATTAAGTAGATAATTCCCCTGTGAATTAAGCCCTTCCACTTAGTAATTTTTTAACTTTTCCTAACTTTTTTTTTAACTTTTCACTTAGTAATTTTGTCTGTGCTGTCCACACAGGGAGGGCTATACACATACGTATTCCTAAGGAGCTCCATTAGTTCGATGATGCTGCCCTAACAAATCACTGTTCCGTCTCGGTGGCTTGCATCAGTGAAGGCTTGCTTTGTTACTACATGGAAGCTCTGTTCCTATCACTCAGAGATGCAGGTTGATGGAACAACCATCTTCTTGTACATTACTGGTCACCACGCCTGAGATGGAAAGGAGGTCTGCAGGGTCCCTCACTAGCAGTGAAATACAGGAGCTCAGCAGTGATGCACGTCTCTTACTTCACAATGTGATGGTAGTCCCTCATGACGACTGCAGAGACAGCAAGTGCAGCATTGCCTCCGCCAGAAACGGCTGAGAACGCCCGATAAATAGCGCCATCCTTCTGGTCTTCAGACACTTGGTCTGCTCTCTCTTCTGGGCAAAATACACTCCCTCCCTCCACGAGGTAGGAACCCCAATGTCCTATCCATGGCATCCAAGCCCAGGATCTCTGAACAACACAAGGGCATGATGACGGGTGGTCTGTTGGTGAGGGGATGGTGCACGGTAGTCTCTACATTGGAGCCAGATGTTGTTTTTCTCAGCCTAGAGACTTGTAAAGGAAACGGACGCGTGATCACTGCCCCCGCATATAGATACAATCATGACTGTCAGCATTTCTAATAAAAGCACTCCCATTTGCAAGGGGGAAGAATAGGAGCTATATAGCAAATCCCGAAATCTCTGAGCAGTCATTGACAGGGCCTCCTCAGGGATGGGGAATGTTCTTGATGGACCCTGATTTGGCTCATTAGCAGGAGCTCACTTGTCTGTGTTTTCTTTGCTCCCTGGCTTCATCCTCTTGGTTCCTCCTTTTCTTCTTTTCCTGTTAATCTTCTTTGGTTGTGTGTGTGAAATGGCAATGAAGAATCTGCCCCTTAGGAGAATGGACAGCTTTCCTCTCCTACTTCCTGCCATAGAAGCTTGAGAACCCAGAGGCCATTTTAAGTTTTGAACAGTCACTGTCTCTTTTAACCCAGTTGGGAGGTTCTTTCTCTCCAGAACTTAATTGGCTTTTTCTGTTTATTAGTTTCCAGGCAGCTCCATGGTTCCTTCCCAATCATACTTAAATTTGCTATATAACTCTGTCTTAGTGGTCCCCTACTTCTTCCTTGACTTAATTTTGAGTACAGGTATTTCTGTTATAAGGCCAAATATGCCTTCCTGGATTCTGCAAAGTCATACATTAAAATAAATGGGGCTTATGGAAAAAATCAGATTGGAGCAGAAGACCCAAAATCTGTGAAACATTGTAACCAGTACACTAGTAAAAACAAGAGTAATTATAAATATATTACAATAAGTAAATATTTTAAATCTATAAGTGTACTGACTCTCCATTGCCATACACACCCAGCATCAGTCAGTTGAACCTTTCCAGACTTAGTTCCCCAGGTGGTGGTTTCCTCCTCTGAGACTTGAGGTCTTTCTGTCTTATCTGTAAGCGAAGATAATTCGCTTACAATAGAGAACAGTTTCATTATAGTAAAAAATTTGATGTATGAGATGTGTAGGCTTTGGTGATTAAAAAACTTTATTTTTGGGGCGCCTGAGTGGCTCAGTTGGTTAAGCGACTGCCTTCGGCTCAGGTCGTGATCCCGGAGATCCGGGATCGAGTCCCACATCAGGCTCCCTGCTCGACGGGAAGCCTGCTTCTCCCTCTTTCACTCCCTCTACTTGTGTTCCCTCTCTGGCTGTGTTTCTCTCTGTCAAATAAATAAAATCTTAAAAAAACAACAACAACAACAACTTTATTTTCATTTATTTTTTTTAAGGATTTATTTTTTTTAGAGAGAGAGAAAGCACAAGCAAGGCGAGCAGCAGGCAGAGGCAGAGAAAGAAGCAGGCTCCCCGCTGAGCAGGGAGCCTGACGCGGGGCTTGATCCCAGGACCCTGGGATCATGACCTGAGCAAAAGCAGACGCTTAACCATCTGAGCCCCAACTTTTTTAAATACAGGAGGGGAAACATAGGCCCTCAACTTCGCCAGATAAAAAATGGAAAGTTTAGTGGTTCATGAAGCAGGTGAACCTTGCATTAAAGGAAGGTACAGAAGTAGGATGCTCAACTTTTTTCTTACGGTCTTCATATATTGCTAAGGCTATCTTGTTCATTGTGAGAAAGCTTTCTCTTGATCCCTGTAAACATTAACTTGCAGGGGAAAATCTCATATGTACCAATAGGACGTTGGTGTTACACTGACATCATTTCCCCATTTACTAATAACATTTGAACTAATTCACATGAGAGAAATAGGCTTTGTAGCTCAATACACCAAGAAACTGCTTTGGTGAGAAAACCTCCTCGTTTCTCTTTGAGAAGAGCTACTTTCCTGGGCGCTGTCTTAATGCACGGGGTGGTTTTCACCCCTGGCTGCAAGGCACATTACCTTGGTCCTGCCTCAGGGCTGAATTCTAGTCAGCATTTGTAGCTCAGGACATTCTCTGTTGTTATCAAGCATCTGCTTCTTCTATAAGCCCTACATATCGCTGACTTTCTGAAATCCTGATTAATCCTTATTATAAACCAATCAGTTATTTTCCAAATTCATCCTTTTCATGTAATGATTTGTCAGGTACAGCCAATAGGAACCAACACACTGTCTTCACGGTTCATTTTTCTGTTAGAGCCGTGAGCTCTCTATCTTCAGAAATAAATAGATGATCGTCTCCCCAAGAATTTCACCACTGCCATCCTGTTAGCCTCCTGCACCCGTTTCCCTGCCCCTTTTCACCAGCTCCTAATAAGCCTTTGCCATGTATGTGAGCTTTCTGTGGCACCCACTTCTGGATCCCGTCTGTATCAGCTAGGAGAGGCCAGATTATGCACCCTGCTACGGTCCTAACCAACGCAAGATCTCGGAGGTTTTAAAAACACACTCTGGGGGGCTCAGTTGGTTAAGTGACTGCCTTCGGCTCGGGTCATGGTCCCGGAGACCCAGGATCAAGTCCCACATTGGGCTCCCTGCTCGGCGGGAGGCCTGCTTCTCAACCTCTCTCACTCCCCCTGCTTGTGTTCCCTCTCTGGCTGTGTTTCTCTCTGTCAAATAAATAAAATCTTTAAAAAAAAAAAAAAAACACTCTGGGGGGCGCCTGGGTGGCTCAGTTGGTTAAGCGACTGCCTTCGGCTCAGGTCATGATCCCGGATACCCAGGATCGAGCCCCACATCAGGCTCCCTGCTCGGCGGGGAGGCCTGCTTCTCCCTCTCTCACTCCCCCTGCTTGTGTTCCCTCTCTGGCTGTGTTTCTCTGTCAAATAATTAAAATCTTTAAAAAAATAAACACAAAAACACACTCTGGGTAAAAGTGAATGAAAAAGAGAAAATCCACACATAGCCTATAGGTCATTTTTGTCACTCTGGGGCCTAGATGGAGAGCAGTGACGGCCGTTGTCATCTTGAAGATTGGTGGTCCCTGTAGCAGAGGGAAAGAGAGCTAGAGGTTCTCATTGGTGAGAAAATGCCCTGTCCTGTGTGCCCCTTCTACTCAGGAGATACTGCCATCCAGAAGTAGTCACACGGCCCCACCCAGCTGTGGGGAGGGGACAGGGTCAGAACACACAGTCCCGCCACGTGCCCCGAAGGCTGAGAGCCCAGAGGTCTTTGGGAAGAACACATTCATTATGACCACAGAGGATTTCCCCTCAATTATTTTTCTTTGTCTTCCTGCTTTGTGTTTAATTCCTAGCTTTTGCCAGTTAATTGAATTTTACTGTCTTTCCTCCCTTGCTTAATTTGAGATAATTAATGTGAGTAAGTGTAATGGTATTTGTAGTAGTTTAGTTCCATGGGTCAGAAGTTTTGGCACATGCAAAATAAGGCTAAGTAGAATTAAAAGCCACTGACGTCCTCCTACTTAAAGTACGAGATGGGAAATTTTGATAGGTACAAAAAGATATATGGTTATAGGGACAACAAAGTAAGTTATTTTGGAGTGTCATTTGCCAGAATAGAAATAGACCATGAGCCATGGAGTCAGGCAGGCCTGGGTTGGGCACTGCTTCTGTCATTTAGTAGATATGTAATCTTAGACAAATTAGCCTCTTAGAGGCATGATCTCCTCATTTATAAATACAAATAAGTACAAATATATCAGCACATGTCAAGTAAGACATGGCAGCATTTACCACCAGGCCTTTCTGAATCCACTGAAATAAAAGTAAAATCACTTTTAATTTTTCTATTTTTAATTTTTTTTAAATTATCTATTTGTCAGAGAGAGAGTGCATGCAGGGTGAGCGGCAGGCAGGGAGAAGCAGGCTCCCCGCGGAGCAAGGAACCTGATGCAGAACTCAATCCCGGAACCCTAAGATTATGACCTGAGCTGAAGGCAGATGCTTAACCCACTGAGCCACCCAGGTGCCCCTGTTTTTAATTTTTTAAAATTTATTTATTTCCATAAGGGAGGGGTAGTAGTGGGAGGGAGGGTGGGGGGAGAGAGAGAATCCCAAACAGGCTCCACGCACAGCATGGAGCCTGACATAGGGCTCGGTCTCATGACCCTGAGATGGTGACCCGAACCAAAACCAAGAGTTGGATGCTGAACCAACTGAGCCACCCAGGTGCCCAAAATCACTTTTTTTTTTTTTTAAGAGCAAATCCAGGTGGCACCTGGGTGGCTCAGTTGGTTAAGTGACTGCCTTCGGCTCAGGTCATGATCCCGGAGACCTGGGATCGAGCCCCACATCGGGCTCCCTGCTCGGCGGGAAGCCTGCTTCTCCCTCTCTCGCTCCCCCTGCTTGTGTTCCCTCTCTGGCTGTGTTTCTCTCT